>QQSS02109191.1:0-15000 GCA_003687565.2 Craspedacusta sowerbii
CTATCTATATACATCTATATATATATATCTATATATATATATATATATATATATACTATATATATATATAGTGACATGCTGCCAACACCAAAGAATTACACAACATCAAATACATAAACAACATGCTCAGGTTACCCATAAAGTAGTAAGGTTGACGTTAAATTTAGTTTGCCACATTAGACTTACAAAATCTCTGTTAGGCGCGTCTGCCATGGCAAGAAACCCATCAGACTTCTTGTTTGACCAAACTGCACGGCCAAGTCCGGGTCAGGCAGACCTCTTACAGCTGAAAAAGATTCAAAAAATCAGGATTTGACCCAGCCACACCTGCTAACCAGCAAGCTGCTCTAATTGATATTTGAACCAACTATTTAACCATCATACAATTAAATGACTCTTACATATGTGATATCAAAGAAATGCAGGAAGACAACCAAGATCACCATGACAACTCACCTGAAAGATCACCACGACAACTCACCTGAAAGATGGCTTCCAACTTTATCAATATCAATATCTTCTTTCCTGAACTCTTTGAGACGCTCAGCCATAGAGCGAGCAGCGCAGACAATGTCAGCTTTACCATCATCCTCAGACAAAAGCTGCACACAAAATCGTTTTGGATATGCTAAACGATGAAATTAAATCCACCACTAATGCATATCAGGCAGATTAAGTTCTTTGATAACGAGCTTTATCTTATACTTGCCCTATAAAGAAATCTTTTGTCCGTAGATTATTATAACAACATGACTTCTCCATTAACGACTGTTAGAAACTGTAAACACATAGACTCAACCCAAGAAAATCGCAAAAGGAGTTTTTTTTTTTTTTAGGAGAAACGCACCAGATCTATGAGGATTATGAAGCATGTTAACGAGATAGGTACAAGATATCTATGGATTATTATA
Organism: Craspedacusta sowerbii; assembly: GCA_003687565.2. NCBI lineage: Eukaryota > Metazoa > Cnidaria > Hydrozoa > Limnomedusae > Olindiidae > Craspedacusta > Craspedacusta sowerbii. Next base: position 912 of record QQSS02109191.1, read on the forward strand.
CATTTGAAGCTAAGGAACATTGGGCCTAGACCAAAATTCTCCTAGGCTTCATGTCCTCAAAACAAAAATCCTTTAACTAGAAGTTTTATAGATACTTTTTTTTGACAAAACTTTAAAATATATGAGTAACAAGAATTAACCAGTGTATTTAAAAGTGGCGTAAAATTACCTTTGCTTATCCAGCTACTGGACAAAGGGTAACCTGATTCATACACATTTATGTACCCATTAATTGCAAGAAGTAAAGGATTTAACAAATTTGAAGCAGACCATATTTATGGCAACTAAAAGCAGATCAATAATTTTTACATCCTAGGAACCTTGACAGTCACTTAAAGGCTTAAATAGCAAGTTGCCAGACTATACTCTAGACATTCAAATCCGGTATCCATAATAATTCTCTCTAAAGCAAAGCAGCAACAGACAAACTGATATACAGACGGCCAGGCAGATACATGATTTATTGCTTGAATGTCCCTTCTGAAGTGTTAACATTACCATGCTCACCTACGCCATTCACATATGGGGATTTGCAGTCTTTAACAACTATATCAACAGCTTTGAACCTTTCTGCTCCAACCAAACGGAATAGCTTGCTGCGAATGAATTGACTGAGCTTCTCATGACTTTCTTTCAAATATCCTGGATCACCCAATAAATTGTAGATTCAAATTACCAGTGAAAAGAATTAACTCAACCAATATGAAGAACCACCATTTCAAATATTGTATATGCTGATTGTGAATGTATGCACAATTATGTATGTGTGTGTGCATGGGTTTGCTTGTAACATAGAATTTAGCAAATGCAGTGGATGATCACACGTAATTGCAGGAAGTCAATATATACACAACTTTGCTTGGCTCCAGCAAATTTGCCATCACTGAAACAATAAACATGCCTATATATTGCTTATATTTAATAACTACTAGCAATGTTCCTTACCATGCCTGTAGTAGATTGATATGTAAGGAATTCCCATTGCAATCGTCCACACGACCAGGTTAGCGACATCACAGTAGTCCGGCTCAACGTCCTCGTTAATAACAAAGCTCATATGTCGCGGCAGCTTACTAAGATTTCCAAGATCACGCGTAAGGTGGTCGATGGTTAAGCCACCACCAAATTTTCTCGTAGAAAAGGAATAAACTCGACGAAATTCACAAAAAAGTGTACAGAGGAGAATGATGTACTTGAAAATGTAGTGAACAACGAACAGTATCGCTTTGTAAGCGGCGTTCGGTAAACAGCTGAGCAGAAACGGCCCTTGATCCTCTTGAATCTTACTCTTCATCTTTTCGTCTTGCTTTCTTGCGGTGGCCTTCTCCATATTGTAGCAAAACTAAGAAAGCAGACTGTGACCACACAAACATTTCAACCACACATGGCACATAACGCGCCACGCAGCTGCGCCGCCATTTGCTATTGTGAGTTGGTGATGTTGCGACCTTTGCAAGCAATCTCACGAAGTACAAAGTACGAAGTAATAACTTTGAGTTTGAACGTCTGTTTTTTTTAAGGGGTTTTAAGTCGTTTAGCATTTTTATGACAGAGCGTGTCAGTTTGTATGACCCACCTAAATTAAAGATGCATTCGAGCGAAGATCTTGAACAATGCACGATGAAATTAAAAAAAGAAAAGCCACGTCCAACTACACTGCCCACGTAGTAGCTCCAAGAAGGGTGAATACCTGGAGCTTCGCTTAGGTTTTGTGAGAAAGGGTCCGTCTTTCTTGCCCTTGTCGACGACTTTTTCATCTGCGTACCGTGCATTTGGTTAAATGTCAAAGAAAAGAATGTAAGATTGATTTTTTATACTAAATAGTTATAGATATACTTCAAAGACCAGGATCCTGACAGTTTCCTGCTTTGCGTAAGACCTATATTCGTCCACATTGTCCATTGATCGGCAATTGATGAGTAGCCAGGTGTTGACCGATTGAGCTCAACTGTTGCTTGCGTTCCTCGATGCGTTGGTGCAAATGGTGGGTTGTCATGCCAACATAGCCCCGTCGTACTGGCCACATTGCAACGTATAAACAACGGATTGTTGACTCGCAATCTTTGGCTTCGCTTCCTTTGGTCTAAAACTTTCGCCAATTTTGCTTCTCGTGAATATTGGCTGAATTGGTAGCCGTATTTTACATGCCAGATAATATAGACCGTGCATTGGTTGCGCGCACTTGTTCATCCTTATAAGGAATAATAAATCGCACAATCTGATTGGCGAAACTGTCATCCAAGTTACGTCGGCAGTTAATGCACTTTTCGACGAAGTCAAATACAATCCGTCAAACAAAGATGACGGGTAGGCTAACTTCAAAAACGTTGTGCGCAAATGTTCAACTTTCTCGTTCAAGGTGAACCAATCGCTACTCAAACGCTGTATAGCATTGACTTTACTATACATTTCTTGTACAGAACATCCGTATGACTTTGGAATTGCAGTAGAACACCAGTGTCCGTCGGTTTATGAGAAACAGATGTATAATGTATCCATTTTGCCGTGTTTATCCATGCGCCACAGAATGAGATACCATCGTTCTTCCCAGCTTCTACTGGAAAGGACAGAGACGAGTGAAGACTGTTAAGCTCACTAAGGAAATCCTCGGCAGCAATTTTGCTAGGCATTATTGTCAAGGTGTCATCCAGAAAGCGTTTGTAAACTTCGGGAAGTTTGCCTTCGTTGCTTAGCTTCTCCTCCAAGTGGCACATGATTGTATTTTGCCATCAGCGGGCCAAGTCGTGATCCCACACGAACTCCATACCTTTGCACGTACAAAGCACCGTCAAATGTAAAGAGTTGGTCCTTTCCCGCTAACTGGAGTGCCTTGCGCAAGTCAGCTCGAGAGATGCTAAGTATATTAGCTTTATTTAACCAATTGTCTTGAAAGGCTTTTTCAATGAGGATTTATATCGTCTCATTTACTGGCACATTCGTGAAAACTGATGTGGCATCGTAAGGGACTAGTATTTCTTCTTTCTTCCTGGCCTCTTAGCCTTTCCAGATAGTTCGCTCACAACGAAATCAAGAATGTCTCTTATCGCATGCTCATTTGCAACCAGCGGTTTCAACAACATGAAGCAGAACTACATTGCGAATTGCTTTCAGCAGAACGAACAAGCTTTTCAATTTCTAAGACATGTTTCCTCAAATTCTTTTGTCATTCTCAACTAACTTAGCAATTTTAAGCAACCCGTATAAATACATTGGAGGCGTGAACAGTCAACAAGCAGTTACAAATAGTTATTACAGAGGCAGCGCCTGCCAGATCGACTATGTAACCAAATTCATCTTTATTGTGTTGATCTCGTTTTGTGTTGTAATTTCTCGGTTACCTAAGTAGTGATTTGGATGCGCGGAATTTTCATCCACTTCGTTTGTATAATTATTGCTAATAGTACGGTTTGTAACATCCTGCGTAAAGTCTTGTGGGGGCTCCTCAAATCCAATTATCTTTGCTAGCGAGGAGTCCTCCTTCACATGTAGAATGTGGTGATTTTATTTGATCACATATAGGTGTTTTCTACATGCAAAAATAAATCTTGAATCTTGATTCTTGAGTTGCTCATTATTGTTCTGACACTTCTGTAAAGAAACGCGTATCACATCAGAAGCCAAGGGACACAGACGATAAATAAGTAAACGTCATTTAAACACCCGCTGAACACTTCTTGCATACAGAAATACGACGAGGATGACGAGGGTAATCAAGAAGAAGATCTACAGGGAAAGACTAAGGAAAAAGATATTAGTTTGGTCATCAATGCAAGGTTTAAGGCCATGGATACACGTAGCTTCCTTTAGTTTTCTTTGGAAGTCTGTGGCCGCACAATCTGAAACAGAGAAGCAATCGGCACAGCGTATCCGTGTACAACCTTACCGCAAAATGATGGCAAATGCTAACATTTTGGAACACTGATCTTGATTCTACTGCGTGTGGCTAGCTCATTGATACACCTGTACCTAAGTTTAAGGCCCGGTCTACACTGAATCGGCAACTTGCGTACGAGGTGGACGTGAAGGACCGAGTTAAGCTCCATGCAATAGGACGGCAACATATGAAGTGCAAACTGAAGAAAAGAATGCTATTATGAGTAAGAAGGCATGAAGTCATGAGCAAGAAGTTTTATTCGAAATTCAGACTTTACGGTTTAACACACCGAGCAAGGTAGAGGAATTGAAGAGTAAGTTGGTAACGCAAGATGGTCTCGATCATCAAATAAAATGCAAAAAACGAAAAAGCAACTTCTTGCTGAAGTGGCTAGCTATAGTCAAATTGTTAAGTACTATCTGGTCTTTACATATGTGCTGATAGTGCAAACAGCTGTTTCACGTATATCACGTATGGAAATTACATCAATATAATAAAAACATGCAACTATGACATACAAATGTATAATAATAATTAGCATAAAAAATATTATAAGCTATGCGCTCCGCATTGCGACAATGCATAAGCATGGCTTGCATTTCTTGTGCATGCGGCTAAGCATGCTGGGTATTGTTTCGTACTGCTAAAGGATGCCGGGTATTGTTTCTTCCTGCTAAGAATGCTGGGTATTGTGCAGACGAAGTTTCACACAAAGAAAAGTCATGCCCGACTACTCTGCCTTATCGCCCACTGTAAAATAAGTGTTGCAAACATTTCTGTGGTAATCAATTATAGGATAAATTCCCAAAGAAAATTCTCCAACGCCTTCATTTCGCAGCTAAACGGTTAGGTGGACATTTGTCTAGAAACTTAGAACGCATGCAAATGTTAAAGAAGAACTCTACATCGCTACGGAAGGAAGTTATTACATAGTAAATACATTTTGTTGCCCTGTCCCATGCACGCAACAAGTTGTGGCGAAATCTATCACCAGACACAGCTTCATACCTTTTGTTATGCATGTCCCAGTGACAAGCTTGACCCTCTGGAAAGCTGCGTTCTTCAAAGCAAAATAGATTTTGCATTCGTTTCCTATCATAGTATGAAGTCAACAAAGCTTAATCAAATTAGGCAGTCACTACTAGATATTATGGTTCGGGGATACTGGCGGGATAGCCGAAGATTATTAGCTTTATAAATGTCTTACATTCAATGGCAACTTCTTGATGACAATAGGCCGTTATCTCATGCGATAACTAAACAAAAAAACAAATAAATATCAATAAATAAATAAATAAATAAATAAATAAATAAATAAATAAATAACTGCTCTATATGCCACAAACTGTCCTACTGAAAAGATGTGTTATGTACAATTATAGTTGTATGTATTTCGATCCTACCCAATACTATCTCTGCATAATATTAACTGTGTGTGTGAGTGTGTGTGTGTGTGTGTGTGTGTGTGTGTGTGTGTGTGTGTGTTTGTGCGTTTGTTATGTCAGCTGCCTTCGCAGGAGTTTAAAGTTCATGCGCACTTTTCGCAAGTTCATTACATTTCGGAATTAATGAAGTTTATTTTTGCATCAAGCATTGATAGGCTTCTAATCACACTGAAAATTTACTGGCAGCGCCATTGACTCGTTGCTGTCGCAAAAAAGAAAAAAAAAAGCCCTAATGAGAGATGCATTCGGATGGCGGCGTCAGTAAATGTATGCAAGCGTTTCGTACCCTGCCCCTGAAATTGCCATGGTTACTGCTTTTCCAAACGCTCATCGGCGAAGAGCTAATGGTTGCCTGCTGTGAGCTCGCAGTGGGCATGTCTTTCATTTCAAGCTATCAAATCTTTTAGAAGTTTGTTTACTTTGGCTTTGCAATTCTTGACTTGAAAGCGAGTGAAAAGTTGCTGTTTACTGAGCATTGCTGTTAACCGATAGGCATCCTTGGCTAGCAATCAATGGAAGACTGATTTGCTTTCTTTGCTGTTGCCTTGATTTAGTGAGCAAATTTGCGTCAAAGAAATACTAAACTAGAAAAAGAAATTAAGGCTCATCAGCAATAAAATACGACTTCAAAGCACAATAATCAATCAAACGAGTGATTGAGGGGATTTTCTTGCGCATCTGTTCTATTTTACACAAATTTGTGGTCATCTAATATTTCGAATCTTTCGTAGTCACTCTCAAATCCATATACGATATTATTTCTCTGTCTGGTTTAGTTCGTCTTGTCGTACTCACACTTCTTCCTTGTCGCCTTTCGTAATAATCATTATCCTCTAATCACGATCCTCCCATCATTATCTTCTCATCATTACCCTCTCATCATTATCCTCCCATCGCTATCGTTGCCATCCATGGTAGCAGTGCAAGACTGCTCACTATTGTACCTATCGTGCAGGTAGACAGATGGCTGGCCAAAAATACCTCCTTTGCCTATGCATGACGCTTGCTTCAGTTCAGTGCGGCCACAAATTGTTTGACAGAAACGACCGTGCAGTATCAACGAAGAAATTACAAGGTAAGCCATACACCATGATCTGCAAATAATGGTATTTCATATCATAGGATCGCCGATGATGTAGCACTTTTTTGATCAGGGAATACCAGCAGGCTCTGGAGATCAAAGCCCGTATGAATGGGTTTTATTAAGTTAATAAATATCAACCAATATCAATCAATTTTTTGTTATTGATTTACAGGGAAATTAGTGAAGTCACATCACCATCACATCAATCGACATCACAACCATCACGAGCCTCGGCATCACCACACATCGGCAACCGGCAAGCTAGTCTCACCATTAATCCGGCGACCGGTGCACACGTACTGGGAGTATCTGGCAAGCAATGGGCCCGTTCCAAATGACTTAGTTCAGTGGTATCCGATCTTGAGAGATGAGAACTTCTGGCGACGACACTCAAGACTGGGACCGAGACGTAGAGTTAGGTGCTGTTTACACTAGCTACGCGCTTTGACATTTGCCATTGTCTACTGCAGGGATTACAGGGCATATTAGCAGTTCAGGTTATGAAGAAAAATTAGGCAGGGAGCTAAATAGAACAACTAATAACAAAGGTCACTGCAAGCTATCACCACAGAGTAGAGAGCACATGAAAGTACTAAGTTGGTTACGTCAGATCGGCTGGTAAACACCTACTGGCTGGAGCCCTTCATGGCAAGTTATAGCTTTGCTTTCCACCTTATGGGTCGACTTGAATATCAAGCAGTTTTGCTAATGGTCTTGTCGCCTAAAATCAGACAAATCAAGCGGTTTAGTTCGATCATAACTTACAAAATCAGCAAAGCCTTAATCAAAAGTCTTAAGCCGTGCAATATTGGAAACGTTCAATACTTGAGCCGCGTGTGTTGCGTACTTACTGATTTTGAGTTGTTTTCGCGAGATTTTGCTTGAAAAATTTCCTGTGTTTCTTTGCGCGTGTTTTCCATGCTAAAACTTACCATCATGAAATTTACCGATTGCCTATAGGGCGACGTCATTCTTGAATCCCTGGAACCGAATAAGCAACTGGTGTCTCCTATTTGGAATCCCTATGTCGGTAACTTCTTTGATGTCCCGTTAAGCTTAGAGGATGGCAGAGCTTGGATCGGACCACAGGCACGGAAGAAAAGTGAATTTTATAATCGCCAACAAGGAGAAGATCTAGCATATTCTCCCTTGAAGCATGAACTTTTTCTTTCTCGATACATGCAACCTGTGGATTTAATGAGTTTTAATGCCAAGAAGCCCTTTGACTGGTTGTTCGACCGGGTACCTTGGCGAGCAAGCTATAGACCTGAACAGCCACTTAGCAAAGAAGATGATAGTGATGACGATTCCGAGAATTACGGGAAACCTGTAGACGAGGGTGATGCGGAAGAGCCGGATGGTCGAAAGGGATTAGCCGATGACGACGAAGAAGTCGCCGAACCAATCATAAGACCTGTTAAAGTGGCAACCTTGGTAAGCAAGGCAGTGTAGCGCGTTCAATTCTTTTTGATAGCAATTAAGCAATGGAAACGGTGGGTAAATCTAGGCACAAAAGCTGGCTTAAAACTATTGTTTTTTTACAGCTTTGTGGCATTTAAGATAATTTGAAAACTAGGAAGGCTGTGCATGAAGATTACCACCTTAAAATCAGTGAAAATCGCATCAAAATATGCAGGAAATTTTGTTTTCCAGATATCCGTTGTAAGTACAGGGGTTTCGACTTTATTTATGTTCCAAACAATAAGTTTTTTTCTTTCTTTTCCCGCTGCAGTTAGAAAATCCGATAAATTTTTCTTCAGAGCATCTATGTTTCACAATTATTTTTTGCCAGTTAGCGATGCATTACTTCCTTGGAAGTTGCTCTCGACTTTGCAAGCCTGTTGATCTTGAACATTTGTAATGGCGGGCGTGAGATATTCGAATTGGTGAGACTCGTGCGTGGTCTCGCTTGCCTCAGTCGTAGAAATCTAATATCTCTAAGCTTGTTGGCAAAGTTTCACCCCATCGTCATGTCTATTCGGTTATGACACTGGGTCATCCTTGGTGCCGCTAAAAATCTTCTTGGGTGTAGCAAATTTCCCTTACGTGATTGTAGAAACACATAAGAAACATGGTAGCGATGGTAAAATCAAAACAAGATAGCAGCTGTGACTAACGTGTCGACTGACTCACATCTCTACTTTCTGCAAGGAATTTATTATGGAAAGATACAAGCAAATTACTTTCGAAGCGTGCTAACGCCAAGCTAAAAGCGTTATGGTTGGGTCAACGAGTCCTGCAAAATTCTAGGTTCTAAATCTATTCCTCATGTAGATGACAATAATACGTGTTTAAATAAAGTTACAATGTTGTGCAAGCGAAGAACGGCTTCTTAGTAGCCAAGGAAATCGAATTTGAGGAGCCCCATCAATTCTTTCTGCAAGAGGTACAATTAGCAATAATTGTTTAAAAGAAAAATGATTTAAGAGAAATTGAATGAAGTCACGCGCTTAAATAAAATAACTCTAACTGTTACTCTTACACACAAAACCCAGCAACTTGTCGATACAGACTGCTTTCAAAATGCGGAAAAAAATCTTGCGGATGAATCGAGTTCGATTGAGATGAAAAATCGACGCATTTTGCTGTTGTGTCGCTTTAGAGCCACAAAACTACTTACGTATATTTAAGTTCCGTACTAATCCATGATTGGGCAGACTGAAATTAGTGTCCCTCTTCCATTTTGCTGGTTTAGGATTGAAATGGGTTCCGTTCATCGCAATTTAAGATAAGTCGCCGAATTCATTCAAACGAAAAAGGGCTTTTTTGCTTCTTCATCAGCATCGTCTACGTCAGCTGCCTCAGCTTGTCTTGGAACTGACTATTTCTTCTCAATTCTTCCTAGCTGACTAGCTGAAGCAGGCTCCATAACTTCAAAGTGGAGCCACTGCAGCGCGAGTTATTTCAAGCCTTTCTATTCAAACTATTTCGATCATTATTTCGATCATCTTAATTTGAAACATAGGACTTTTGAAAACCGACTCAAATTTTAGAAAATACCAACAAGAAACAATGGATGAGATTCACCTATGACACGTCACATTACTATCTGGCCCAAAATCTGTAACAATCTGCAGATGACGCTTTGTAGTAGTATTATTCTACTTATGTTTATATCTAATAAAGAATCTGCTTTCTCCCTAGGGCCAAAATATGATCTATCCCGGCGATTTGGATCCGGATAATCCAGAAACAACAACAATTATAGATCCGCAAACAGGGAATCCTGTCCAGGTTGCAGGTGGTCAAGTTGGTGGACAGGTTTTAAGTGCTCCCCCTGTATTCGGCTAAAGCATGGCTTGCACATGATTGCAAGTAGAAATTTATTGACATCATTTTTATGGAAAAACTGTGCGCAAAACCTTTATGTTTTCATAGACGTGCACTTATGGACGCCAGCTCTGTTTTTTTTTTTTAACAGCGCTAAAACTTAGCACCTACGAAATTTGCCAACAGGCACTGCTTACATGAACTATTACATAAACTGCATCGCATACTACAGAGTGTCTCCTGGATATGGCAATATCACTGTTTTTTGTTTCGCTCTTTGTTGTTACTTGTTTTTTCTCTCACTTTTGCTCATTGCTTACTATAGCTCCCATCTACATATCAGCAAAGGCTGAGTGCGCGGATATTCAAGTAAATGCTTTCGCAACGTTTTTCAAGAGCTGCTTTCCCAGCCTCGTTCATGGCCCCGTATTTAGCCCACCGGTCCTAGCTTTAGCGTGGCCTCCTTTCGACGCATCCAGAATCAACGCAGCCTTCGATGTGTTTTCTTTTACCAGGGAACTAAGCATTACTCATATTGCAGTTGAACAGAGAAAAGGTTAGGGATGCGAAAATTCATTAATACTTTCCCAAAGGTGTCATGGCAGTAATTTTTGCGAACCACTTTTGATATTTGGATACATATAAAACGAGAGCCTTCGAACATTTATTCCGAGGTGACAAATGCTAAAAAATCTCATGTCTCCCTATAAGCATTCTAAGTCCTTTGTTCTATCACATCTCAAACATTCTCTCCCAACCAATTTCATGTTTTATTACCTCGTAGTATCAGCCAATTTTCAAATCGGACTTGGCAGCGCCAACTGGCAACTTATCTCTGAATTAACAAACGCCAGTACAGTTTTCAGTAAGATGCGTGTTCGTTTTAGCGAATTCCTCAAAAAGCTCCAACTAATTTGTGACTTACGGTATGATTTCCAGAACAAAGACAGCTTTTTTCAATTTTCAAGACATTATTTATTTAAAGAAGGCGTAAACACACCAATCGTTCAAATATTGAACATGTAAAAAAACGCATGAACGCAGCGATGAATCCACTGGAAAATAAAACTAATTTGAAAATTAGCAACTTGACAAAACCGACTGGACACTAATACCGAGGAAAAAACATGGTAACCTAGCAACATCACATATGCAGTAGGAAAAGAGCGAGCGAGAAGAGAGTAAGAGAGAGAAAGAGATAGGAAGTTAGGAAGTTAGCCTCTAGATAGAGAGAGAGAGATAACGATGGTTAACTTGAGTGTTCAGGGACGACTTTAACCACAGAATATACATAGCCTCCTTCAACGTTCTCTGAAAGTAAGTGGCCGCGTGATATAAAGCAGAAAAGCACGTTTCTGAGCACGCAAGTTTACAAACGCTACCTTGCAAGTGCTTCCACACATGAGGGGTTTTCCCCTTACCTAGGTGCTCATCGACCCTAGTTGTGAATAGCCTGGAGGTTTCTCCAATGTGACAGGCGTTACAACCTGCACAAGAAAATTTGCATACAACTCCAGACCGCACTTACGAAAGCTTTTGTGCTAAAGTAAAAAACAGTTTTAAAAGAAGTGAAAATGAGCATTATGTCAGTGGATTACAATAAGTATTTATTATTTATTGAATTTTCCGATTTGTGACTTCGGAAATGAAACCCAAGTATGATAGTTTGAAATCTCATTGTCATCTTTAGGTTATTGCTCTTGTGGATCCAATTTAGTATGTAAGTATGATATATTGCATCTGCTTAGAAGAAATTCTGGAAACCGGTTCTTAATGAGAATGTTAGTAACTTTCATTATGTCCACATGAAATCCGGGCCATGAATTGTTATTTTTGAATATAAGGTCAATTAGAGTCTCAATTAACTCAACCTTATAAGAGTAGGCACACAAACTGTTGAAATTCAGCAAAAGTCCTGTAAGGGTGTTCTTGCGGAAAATACAAGTGAGAAAACTCTTGTCTGTAGTGCGATCAGCAAGAACATCTAACAACGGCAACTTACCCTCGGTTTGGTACTCTACAGTAAATTTAATATTACGGCGCCAAAAACTAAGGTAAGAAAGAAGAGGAATCATTTCATCAGCTGAGTTAAACAGACAAAAGATATCGTCGACATTTCTACAATAAAAGGTTGGTTTAGGAAGGTCACAGTTATTTAACCAAATACTTTCATTATGTCCCATAAATAAATTAGCAAGCGCACGACCTAACGGAGAACCCATAATTTGATCGGCCACTCCATCGATTTGGTCATAAAAAGTAACATTATTTAAAAAAATGAGTTTGAGATGAAGCGAACAAAAATAACTTGGTTGTGCGCTTTAGTGATGTTGAATTTACGATAGTTATCTGAAATAGTACTCACGGCAATATTTATAGTTTCCATTAAAGGTATGGTAGTGAACAAGTTTCAAGCATCAAAGGAAACATGAAGTTACCAGCGGCACATGTTTGGTTAATCTCCTTGACGAAAGAGAACGAGTCCTTCGTTGTGTGGCTGTCAGAAATATGCGGAGAGAGAAGAGAAGATAAAAGCTTGGCCAGTTGCTAATTAAAGGTAGAGCAAAAAGAAATAATTGGACGGAAAGAAGGAATACAGGTAATAGACTAATGAATTTTTAGGCAAGCCATACAATCGAGCAGGAAGAGAACCACGAGGATAAATACGCTTGTAAACGTCATCATCAATAAAATTTAATTTTCAATTTTTCAGTGTGCGTAAGAGCCGCTGCAGCGCCGATTCCCGATGCTATGCATATTCAGTGGTTAAAGCCATCCTTGAACACTCGAGTTACCCATCTAACGTTATCTTTCTCTATCTAGAGGCTAACTTTCTAACTTTATATCTCTTTCTCTCTTTCTTTCTTTCTTCTCGCTCGCTCTTTTCCTATTACATGTGTGATGTTGCTAGGTTACGAAGTTTTTTTTCGTTGGTATTATTGGTTCTGTCGATCGGGTTTGGTCAAGTTGCTAATTTTCAATTTAATTTTATTCTCCAGCCATCGTTAATCGTGGCATGCGTTTGTTTTTTACGCGTTCAATATTGTAACGATTGGTGTGTTTACGTCTCCTTTTTATAAATAGTGTGCAGTGATTTACTTTTATGCTAGTTGAAAATGGTAATTGTTTACCGAAACATGTCCTCGAAATTGAAAAAAGGTGGCTTTATTCTTAAAATTGTTTCCAACTTTGTATTTGTTCGACCTTTAGGGAAGATTGATTTCCGTTAACGCCATTCAAGTAACCTTAACTCTGTGATTAATCAGCTTCGTAAGTAATGCTAATGATGGATTAGAAGAAGAGGAATATGCTTGTCTCTTACATGAAATATAAAAAAAAATCATTCGCTACGGTCAGCCAGAAATTCTTAAATTTTTTGTTTTTGCTAAACTGGATGATCTGCTAGGTAGTGTGCTAGATTCCAAACAGTCGCGGACGATTAAGATATCTGAATTCTTGAAATCTTGAAATCTGCAAAGGCAATCGGCCTATTATCCGAAATATGACACTATGTGGACCCTCTGATCATGCAGTCACTCTAATATAGCCCATTACATCCTCGCATCCACCAAAATATTTAGGCTGCAACAACAAGCTCTGAAAGCATTTATACTTCTCCAACTTAATGACTTATTGACTTATTATTAATAATTATTATTGCAATTGAAAATACTGAAACTCAACTACGCGATTAAACGGAATATTTAAAAAGTTTTTTTTTTGCGGATTTTAGCAAACGTTCTCAACAAATTATACCATTATCCTCTCCTTTAAATTCTAAGAAGATCAACTTCTGTTGCCATCAAACCGGACTGATTTCATAGTACTTTTCATATTAAATGTAAAGGGGAAAGCTTATGCAGCAATTTGTGTGACATTATAAAGATACCAAATCTGAAAGCAAATTCTGGAAGAAGAGTGAAGTCCGTATTTGTAGTTTCTTGCGCCGAATATCAATTTTTGCGACTGTGCAAGGGTTGCTCTGCGCCATTTGAAAGTTTTTCTTATGACCCAGGTTAAGAGCGGCTCTCTCTATGTTCAATGTAGCTGTCCCTTTTGTTTAAGTCACTGCTAACTCAAGAGAGGAATTTCCATAATGGTGGTCCCTATATTATCAGTAACTGTTATACAACAGTTTTTTTGTTTGAGTTCTTGCCTACTAAGTCACGACTACTGCTCTTTATGAGTATCGATCACTAGATCATAAAGCTTGAAGAGGAATGCAAATGATTACTTACGCAGTCATGTCGTCCCAAGAATTGCTTTGGTGATACTCACGCTTGCTCCATTCTCGTAAGCTGTCTCTTTCCCTTATCTTCCTTACGTATTTTTTCATCCATCTAAAACGAGGAAACAAGTTTATTTTTGCTGAGAAATCACTAAAAACATTGATTTATTCTTGTATGGCGACTATTT
>QQSS02109524.1:0-16513 GCA_003687565.2 Craspedacusta sowerbii
GTCCTTCACGAAAATCAACATTCAAAATCCATCATCCCACGGGCCTTCGGTTTTTGACCCAACTTAGGCTGGGACTTCCCTGCGTGTACATAAATATCTGCACAATTTTGCAGATACCAGGCACCCCAATTGCCTAATATCATACGACGGAATTGAGGACACGACTCTCTTCTTGCTCGAATGCACTGCCTTTTCCACTCAACGTACCACCCTGCTTGACACTGTATCTAGCCTACTCGGACTTTCCGTATCTGATGTTTGTTTGGAAGAATTGTGCATCGTTGATACCAAGAGACCCTCATAACATATGGTTGAGTGCTAGTCTTCCGTTGGCGTTAGTTAAGTTTTGACTTGTGCTGATATTATTTACTTATTGCTTGACCTGTGCGGAGTTGCAGCCTGTTTATTTCTGCTCTCCTCATGGGGTTTCTGTTTTTAATTTAAGTTTTGATAGTCTTCTTGGTTAGGTATGGTGTTTGTTGTATCACTAGTTTAATCGCGAACGTTTGTATCATTATACGCATTAAAAAAAAAAATCTGTTGCCTTAGTCGATCCTCAAGCAATTGAAATTTTCTATGAAATAAACCAAAATTATTTCGAGGCAGTTAGCCATATTGACCTTCGCGGCATGATCAATCAGAGATTGAGGAGTAAATGGTATCTTTACGGAGATAACCGAAGAACTGCCCAAATAAGGAACATGAAACATCAGTAGTCATTTTTGATGACTGGGTTAGCTCTTTTTTCATACCCTGGAAGCAGCATGTTAATACCGACGAGAAAGCTTTCGTCTGCCTTGGAAATAGGTTAAGCTGCTCCACAATGTTCCGTTTCTGGTCCACCACTCGTTCTAATTTATGAAAGGGATTTCCAGCCCGGCCTTTCAAATTCCATAGCACATTAGGATGACATAAATATTAATACTATTTCTTTTAAAATAATTGAGACAATTACTAATCGCTTAACGTAATTCTCCGATATTAGCAAGCTCAAATGCATCCGGTATTTCTCTTCCCCCAGATGCGAAGGAGAAATCGTTTGGCTTCGTGTGGTACGCATTGAAACAAAACTGCCGCTACAAAAAGCCAGTGACAAATAAAGAAAAACTTCTTTTTTTTTTTATCAATGTGCAGCACCAATGTAAAAGTAAAAAACGTCGCTTGAAAAAAAAAACACACTGCGAACGTTAACACGCACCTCGAGAAAAATTAAGGGCTTAAGTTTGCATCTACTCCTGATTCCCATGAAAGATATACGCCACGGAACGCAGTAGCACTATAAGTGATAGTGAGTTGGGAACGCTATTTCTCGGTCATCAGTCAAGTCAAAACGCAAGGTCGTCGATTCCCAAAGACACTTGTTCTCGTTTCTGCAGCTGTTGCTGCCTTAATGTCGCTATCGATTGGCTAGCCGTAGAGCAAGGTCGCTATATACCTGGAGGACTGCACTAAAGTCCTTAGCTACCCGTTGCTGTCTTCGTTAGTCTGACTGGCTAGCCAAAGGGCACGTCAGGACAGTAGTTTAGTCTTCACGCAACCCTAACTGTCTAAGTTGCTGCTGCTGATTCGATGTTGCTGTTGTTTGGCTAGCCAAGGGCAGGGTAGCCAAATCCCTGGAGGACTGTAGTTTAGTCCTAGGCCACCCATTGCTGTTGTTTTTGTTATTGTTGTTGAGACCTTCAAGCACATGTGCACCATACCTTAGATCATCCCAGTTCACTCTTTTGCTACCGGCAGATGCCTGAGGTCGTCTTTTGGCTAGTTAAAGGGCAAGGTCGCCAAATCCTTGGAGGACTGTATAGTCCTTAGCTACCCGTTGCTGTCTTCGTAAGTCCCACTGGCTGGCCAAGGGCAGGGTCGCCAAATCCCTGGAGAACTGTAGTTTAGTCCTAGGCCACCCATTGTTGTTGCTTTTGTTGTTGCTGTGACCTTCGATTTGCTGTCCGCCGTATCTTAGATCACCGCACTGCACTGCCGGCACTGCTGTCGCTTGGCTAGCCAAAGGGCAAGGTCGCCAAATCCTTGGAGGACTGTAGTATAGTCCTTAGCTACCCGTTGCCGTCTTCGTTATTACGGTCGACTGGCTAGCCAGAGGGCAGGGTTGCCATATCCCTGATGGACCTGGTTCAGTCCACAGCTACCCGTTGCTGCTGCTGCTGATCTGATGTTGCTGTCATTCGGCTAGCCGAAGGGCAGGATCGCCATTCCTGGGGGAATGTAGTTAAGTCCTTAGCTACCCGTGACTATCTTCGTTGCTGCTGCTGATTTGATGTTCCTGTCGTTTGGCTAGCCACGGGCAGGGTCGCCAAATCCCTGGAGGACTGTCGTTTAGTCCTTGGCTACCCGTTCTTGCATTAGTTGCTTGCAGCTGCCTGGACGCTGCTCGTGTTTGGCTGGCCAGAGTAGAGCTACCAAAATTTTGACGGTAACCAGCTGCCACTATCCGCTGCCTTTGCTTCTCATTCAACAAGCATAAGGAGAACATCAACGTGACTTGCAAGTTCTCGTTGGACCAGGGCTACAACACCTCTACTAACGCATCATACTCTGCAGCTACCAAGCAAAAAATGTATGTATGTATATGTATGCATGCATGGAGAAGAATGTACTAAAAAAAAAAAGATGTCCAGTCAACGTCATATGAAGCGCATTAAACGCGTCTCTTTCTGAATATGCGCCGTTATTCGTCAGTTATTGCTCGAAGTCACTGTTTGCGCTAACTATGCACGTTAGCGTTGCTTCAAGAAGCGAGCTAGAATGCCATGCTTTAATCTGACGCAATTTTATGCAGTATCATCATCATCATTTCGCCATCATCATCATCTTGTCGTCATCACCAGATTCAGCAAATTCAGCAGCGGCAAAAGAGGCCGTCGTAAGTCTTGTCGCGTAATGGCTGGCTAAGAGCAGGGTCGCCAGTCCCTGAGACATGTTGTCCGCCTACTCTAAGAAGGCCCCTTACTCGATAGCGGTTACGCCTAGCACCAAATTATTACCTAATGTTAATCCTTTTTGGATGGTTGCGCATCGTAAGGTCAAATTGCGGTGCCCTCTTCTCGGCACTTAAAAAAAAATGGAGAACCATATTTCCGCAGCAGGCCAAGCGTCCATGTAATGGCATTATTAAACTTCATGTAGCCAGTCGAGTGGATCACCAGACCCATACCCGCGCTATGCCGAACGAATTCCAATACCACGAAACATTTCAATCACTCGAGACACATGCACGTATATACCAAGTTTCCAGAACACGTTAACTCGCCTGCTTAACCACGAGCGTTAGAGCTAAAAGCTTTAGAATCTGAATCAAACAATCATTACACCATTTATCGGCCGCACACATAAGTGCACACGTAAAAGCAAAACTAGCATGAAACTCTAGCAAGCACGGCTACGGATATCTTAGCCACCGAACGATCCGGGTCTATCGATAAAACAAAATTTCAAAGATAAAACAGAAAACAAACACAAAAACATCAACCATAGCCTTCAGCTTGCCCGCAATCTTTATCACTTCGATCCGAACATCGATGCGCTTGCCATGGCCACCACGACCTCCTCACCCGAACCTTTGGACATGAGGCCCTCGGCAACCGTGGCTTTAAGACCTCATCTGAAGTCACCAATACTACAAGAAATCAAACCAAGACTCTCTTATCGCTAACAAAAAGTGAAGCAAAATCAATACAAAATAAGCCAGCCTGATCTAGAATATAGGAAAGGATGAAGCTCGTGCGTTTAAATTCGACAGAAGCAGTGCCAACGTTAAGCATGCTGCTTAAACATACCACAAACGAAAATGAACCAAATTAGCTCAAGCACGATACTAATGATGCCGCACCGTACGGTAGGACTAAGCAGGCCCAGTTATTAGCAGTACTTACATAAAAATTGGGTAATTATAAAGACGACCACTTACTTTGTTTTCACAAGATTGGATTCCCGAGCACGAAGGGCGCGAATGTCCGCTACAACCACAGGCTGTTGACTTTCTGAGAGGAAAGCGATCAGTCCTGCAAGAGACACAAGAGCTTTCCATACAAGTTTTAGTTTTAGCTGGCAGTCACCGACCAGAATAAGTAATATTAAAATATCAAGAAAAAAACGGCAAGTATCGCTATACGCTTAAAAATTGAGACTTCAGGCCCGAATTCTTCAAATATTCTTTACCATCGTCTTTCACGGGAACAACTTTTTTTTCCAGCTACGCCTGGAAGACCACAAGCTTGTTATTTCACTGCAAATGCGGTCGTTTCTCGTTCTTGGTCATTTTTGGGGTCACTCTGCTTCACCGAAAACAACCAACGAGGTATAGTCTACTCGTTGACGTTTGGGGAAGAGCTAGTTTTAGTGACGCTTGGTTATTCGGTTGCGTGATATTTAATTTTTTTTATAACATTTTTTTCATTGTGATCAATTCCTTTTTTCACGAAGTATCTTAGCATTACATGTGAATGATAGCGTCTTTCCTGTCTCTCTAAACAAAAATCACGGGGGCAAAACCAGTGAATCGATCCTTTTTGTGGTTGTGCGAATGCTTCAAAGCGAGCACGCAATAGGCAAAGTACTGATTCATGCGATGATGCACGTTTGCAACTGATTTTATAAGTATATATTATATAGTTATTTAATGCTTTGAATAATTAGAATAGGAAGTTGGTAACTTGCTAATTGCTTTAGTTTGATTTACTCTAGACCCTCAATATCAAGGACGGATGATGATGAAGGAGAAAAAAGGAAGCACATGAGTACGCCAATGAGCAGTAGCCTCACTTAATTCCTATACTAATGAAGTTCAGAGGAAAGTCGCACCCATTCCTTGAATTCGAGCTCAGCTCAGACGTCGCGAGCGGTGGCGTTCACATCGTGACGACATCGGTGGTGAAGTTTCGGAAACTATTGTGCGCCTGCTGACCGCAGTGGCGTCCTCTGCTGGCGTCAAGCGTGTTTGCATCACTTGGGACAGACAAGACCGCGAAATTTGTTTTCTTATTTAAAGCACTCCACCAGCAGAATACAGAATTTGACGATTAACTGCAACAGTGTATGTTTTGAAAACTTAGTCTAGTGAAGCGATTTAAACGTAGTCCAAGGCGGAAGACGCAGCGGCAGTAGTGCGTTTTGCTTTTTTTAATTGTTTCCATTTTGCAACTTTTAGACAACGAGGCCAATGGGTATTATGGACTTGGGATCACAGCCAGGCTGTTTCAATCAGACAACTACTTATTCAATTAATTTCAAACTATTTTGTCCCCGGTTCAATTTCAATGCAGAGACTCTGCAGTAGTATTTTATGAAATAGTACTCCATACTCCAGTTAGTGAGTGAAAAACAATTTTATTCTGAATTGTGATGGCATTGATAGAGATAGCCTGAGTGATAGTGATAGAGAGTAGAGACAAAGTAATTCTGCATGTTTTACTTGTCTTGAACTGTCAATGACAAGACATCCATCAACATAAAATGACAAGACATCTATGAACATATTTGTAAGTAATGGTATTTTCTGTCTAAAAGTTACAGGAAGACAGAACAAGAAATTTAATTGTTTAAAAAATGTTTGTTGTAAGTAATCATTGTATTTTCTGTCTTAAAGTTACAGGAAGACAGAAAAAGAAGTTCAATTGTTTAAAAAATGTTTGATTTAAATCATCAAAAAATTCACAAAAAGTCATTGGACTAAATCGCGATTTTAATCAAGATTATTTAAATCAAACAACCCTGGTTGTAAGGATGTTCATAAAAAACGTGAGGAAATTGTTGTTAAATAAAGCTATTAGTAAAACTAAGAAGGGTCTCTTCAGAAGCCACATGCAAGTTAAGACTTTGTATAATTTATGTAAGTATCATCAGATGTTAAAGCATCTGATCCCATTTTTACTTCTGACAAAGACAGATGTCTATAACAGTAGAAATTGAGACTATCTTCCTTACCTCAGTAGCATTCTTCAGGTAATCAACCAAAGCCATTCTAAAATGAAAATCCAAGTAGCAAAAATCACAAATATCATTTTTGCAGTTTACAATACATAAATAAAACCACATGTCATTGAAACCCAAACATTGATAGACCAATTGCTTCAAGAGCAAAAACAATAAAGAAGAACAGATATTAAGGCCCCAACTCCCCGAGTCAGCCAGTCGCTTGGGCAAACAAATGCTAGGTATTTATCGGAACAAAACCTCCAAGGTTCTGAAAAAAATCGAACGCACAAATTAGCAGAGACAGAATACAACAAATTAAGAACGCCATTATAAGAATGCGTCAAAAACACATTGCTTTAACAATGTTATGCTGAAATTAAAATTCTTGTGAATAAGTGGCAAGTGATTCCCTTCAACTAGCTGCTGAAATAATGGCTTATAACTCTAGAGCTTGATTATAGTAAACAATGAATTTGTTCACCCTTAAGTGGCAGTTAGAACCTACAAGATCTGAGTCTTAACAATACTTTTTTGCATGTTTTTTTTTCTTTTTTGCTCAGCTGAAGATGGCTCAAGAAAGGACATTTTTTAAGCTCTAACAAAGGACCTTGTTGTTTACATCGCATCTATCTTATACTTTTAGCAACCCCATAAATATATATCCTACCTGAGAAAAGTCCCAGGTGAACTTGAAAGGACAGCTCTGAGTCAGATAAAACCGCCAGAAGTTGAGTTCGAAATTGTATGCTTGAGCGAGGAACCCAAACGTAATCTAGGTACAAATACAGAGCAAAGGAACTACTTCCTATTTTTGGAAATGCAGCACATCAGCTGCAATAGTTAAGCTTTAGTAGCTAACAAAATGATATTGCCACTATCGGAAGTTTCAAACCAGAAACCAGCTACACCCTGAAATGCGGAAGCAACCATCAGCCAATACATTTAAATTTCTTACCTCGACTTGGCGAATACTAGACGCCGCCATGCAGGTGACGAATCGTGTGATTCGAAGATGTAAATGCACATTCCTTAGCTGACAAAATGACATGATAGTCTTGTAGGTTATGGTCAGCACCCACCGCAGGGCACAAGGCCTAAAGAAGAGTCGTTGGCCTGCACACCTACCTACCAGGGAACTCCACTAAAGCCATCCATGCACCCGCTTGGGTCCCAGGCTTCGCCGTTCTTTTTAAATTAACTTGCTGGGTCCCAGTCTACTCACTACGGTGATCTGGCCAGGAAGAGTTCCTTAAGAGCGTAATTTATAGCAGCAGCAGCAACAACAACAACAACACCAACATGTGTTTTCTCCCAAAATGCATCTAACAAAAAGTAACTTCAGAGTGCAGATAAAGCAAAGTAATGCATAAAACAGGAATGCATTTGTAAGAGAAGGGAAGACATCCACTCTACCATGTGGCTTATAGGATTGAGGTTTTGGTAACAAAAGTCATTTCTAACTTTCACATTATTCATATAGAACTTACGTACAAATAAGCCTGTTCGGTCGGCATTACTAAGGGTCTAACAAAGAATTGACATTCGTACAGCTAAATACTAACTGTTTCTCCGACCGAAGTTGTCAGAAGAGTTTCGCAGATTCCTATCACCTTAAATTTGATCTTATCAGAGTTAGGAGGGTTCTCAGTTCTTCATGTGCTTTGTGAAACATGCAACGTTTATATGGAAGACCGTCAATGACGAGCTCCAATCCCAATGTCGAAGCAAAAATACATTATTGTCATAGTTCTTTGAGGTGCTATTATTAAAGCAAAGTTCATTGCAATGTGCAAAGTGTTCAGGTATTTTATTTATTAGCGACCCTGCGCTAAACCTTGGTAGCTTTTAAATTTGTATTTGTGGGCTCTCCTGAGGCACCGAGTGATGGGATTAAAGCTTCATCATGTATTGAATTGAAAAGAAGCTCCTTTTGAAGGAAAGACTGGCATTTCCACGATTGGCTATGATGAAATTGATTATTGCCATTCTTGAGCAGCTTGCATAAAGGTAAACGTAACAGGACGACCAAGAGATGTGGCGCAAATAGGAGGGTATAAATCGATTACATATTTTGCATTTATTGCTCTTATTGATTTTTAGCTTCATAAACCACTTTATTCAACAGCAATATTGGAAAAACTGCTTAGCAGCAAATAAAAAATAAAATAGAAAAATTCAGTACTCAACTGACTACTGATAAAGGGCAATAATAGTCCAACAGCCATACAGAATTCAAATCAGTTTGTCAAGCTTGTAATTCGAGAGGATAAACAAGTTCGGCAGATTACGGCAGGTTTCATAAACATTTCAATAAATAAGGCTATGATAGGAAAGGGTTATTTCCCGCGAATTGTGTGATTACGTTGTTGGCAGGTTCTTCGAAATTTCGTTCAGAAGATTAGAACGTAAACCAACCAAGGACAGTGCAGAGTGTGAGAAAAAAGTTTTTAGGAGAACAGAACACAATTTGAATGAAGGATTGAGAGTTGCTTGCCATCGGACTTCAAAGCAAGTCAAGTTCCGGACGAAGAAAAGCTCGTCATCTCGAAAGTCAAGCGGCGTGCAGGTTGTCATCCTCCCCCACTAGTTTCAGGAAATCCTCGTAGTGCTGATAGGATGAGAGCCACTATCCAGTTTGATTCGCAGTCTACAATTTACATCAGCAAAAGTGTAATGAGGTTTCTTTCTTGCAATGAACTGCCTGATTTCTTTAGGAACATTTTCTCCTAGTTCTTGTGAGATAGGCACTAAGTAGGCACAGGTAGGCACTACGTCTTCGAACTTCCTTGCCTCTCTTGTACAGCAGTGTACCATATTTGAAATCGCGCAATAACTTGCCTTTTGCGTTCGCCTGCGACGAGTCGGCCTTTGCCAACCCAATGCGCCCGATCTATTGCAACGTCCGGTACATTTATCCCCGCTTCACTTATCGCTTCTTTTACTGTCACCATTACTTCCTCCTCTGTATCGGAGATTTCGTTCTTAGGAACTTTAATGTCGTAAATGCCAAGGCGCATAGTATTTTTCACTCTCGTCCGCCTGATCGAATAAACAAGTGACCTGCGATTAACAAACTTGCCTTGTAGCCGAGCGAGATTGAATGAGACGGAAAGAAATTTGTTCTAAAACGTCGAATCTGATATTCCCGTGCAGCTTTTTTTAGAGGCTGCGAAGCCCAAATATTTTTTAACGGTATGAAAAGAACCCAGATTCACAAGCCTGAGTCCCAGTAAATAAAGTGAAAGCTTTTTCATCTGATCTTTAATGGATCGTCCGCGCCTTCTCGACTAACGCCGAGCTGCAATCGGCGCCCTATGGTAACTTACCATTGGTAAGTAATGGTCATCGTAGTGTAGCAGCTTTACTACAAAAGTAGGAAACTTTGTCCCATTGAAAACTTTAAAAGACCTACATTATTGCATTGCTATCTTGCCTCCTATATATTTATTTGTTCCAGCAAGTTGATCTGCAAACACATACTCGCATTCACAAACGAGCGTTAAGAGCAAGCACATTTTTGATTTAAAAGAACCTGCGTCGAAATTGCTTGTCCAGCTGCCAATACCACATAATAACAGTTGACTCGCTCCACAGGCAAACACAAGCGACAGTCTTGGAAAGTTCAAATTCCCGAAAACAAGCATCGTCAAATAATCTTTAAGAAAGTGATAGACTTAGGAAGGGAACTTAGCGTTAGTAGAACGCATATCAAGCGACACCTGCTTGCACTTCTCTCTGCCAAAAACTAAAGAGGAAATGAAACAACATTCATGGAGACTTAAATTCATGCAGATTGATATCTTACCACTAGAAACAAGAATTATATATTAGTATCAATTATACTGCATGGTCCTCGTCAGTCATTATTTTACTAACTTAGTTAAAATTTCCTTACATATTTGTTGTTGGAGGTTGCCTAAGACAACGTTCTTCTCTGTGAAGTGTAAGGGGCTTATCAGCATGATTCGCTATCCTTAAGGAGGGCTCTCCGTACCACGAGAAAACCTTTTGTCTAATTTGATGTTCGTTATTTGGAAAATATATGTTCTTTTTGTTGTTGTTGTTGTTGTTGTTGTTGTTGTTGTTGTCGTTGTTGTTGTCGTTGTTGTTGCTATAGGTAGTTAAATACTTTTTCTTTGAAAGGATTTTTTTGTACTCGCGCAGCTCCGCTACGTAGCATGTGCTTTCTGTGAGCTAAGAGTTTCCTACCCCTTTGAAACTGTCCCGTTATGCGTGGATAATGTTTCTTGCCCGACTTGACTGGCTGCATTACCATTCTGAGTAGTATCGGACTCAAACTAAGCATCCTAGACTCATTATTGCGCTGACAATAAGTGCAACAATAGTTCCTCATGTCAATACTAGGGTGCCATGGACCTTGGGCGTCTTGTTTTGTTGACGGATTGTAATGTTTTATAGTCCGAGAGAAAGCCATAGACGTCAGAATTCCATTTCAGCTAAGCCGAGTAAGGATACAGGACGTTCCGGACAAACTTGCAGCTCCTGTTAGAGTATCCATCTCAACACGTTCGTCGGAGTTTGGAGTGCCGCGTACGGAAGAGCTGAGTCAATGCCATAGATTAAAGCAGTGTATGCAGGTGTGACGCCTTGATCAATGTAGCTACCATCTTTGGAGTTACCTATTTGTGATTGCGCGAAATATCCTTTCTGCGAAGGCGCATGCATTGTTACTGGTTTGAGAGCGTTGCTCTGTCTTCCTAGATTAGCAGAGCGAGTAGGCTTTTTACCACTTGCTTGTAGTCAACTTTCATGACTTGTGCACGGTCGGAGTCCACGATAGCACTGCATTCTTGCACTTTTTATAATTGGTTCTTCTTGGCTAATGCGTCAATTTGTCAGGTGCTTCGATGTTAAAGCGACCGCATTTGCATAAGTAGTGGTTCTGTTGCAGCTATGTACTCACCCATTACTTATCCATTCTTCCTATTCTGTTTGGTGTGGCCTAGAGCACCGAATACGGTACAGAGAGTCTCATATCACACGAGCACTTACCGCTACACCACGAGAACAGAACACTAGAATTTCTTTGAATTCTCTGGTGAATTTCTTCTTGCTGGGTATTGTTACGGCATTACTATCATCCTTACGCTGACACCGTTAATTCGACGACATAGTTTTGTTTGGGAAGGAGGTGATTGGGAATTTTATATTCGAGGAAAAATCACAGGAAAAAACGAAAAAAATGCCAGATAAAAAATGTCATCAATGCAACGGTGCTAACGTACGGGCTCCTTTCTAAGTTGATGTCGATAACTGGTAGGTAATCTTGCCTTAAACTTTCGCATGTATGTGTTTGCATCGCATACAACAAATAGAGTAACCGTAGCCGTGCCCCGCGCTTGATGGTGCAGTCAGTAGCCGAAAAGCACCGTGATGCTTGTAAGCACTGTCTTTGCTAGTCAGATAAGCATGGTCTTGTCTCTACTAGTCAGGTAAGCATGGTCTTGTCTCCACTAGTCAGGTAAGCATGGTCTTGTCTCTACTAGTCAGGTAAGCATGGTCTTGTCTCTACTAGTCAGGTAAGCATGGTCTTGTCTCTACTAGTCGGGTAAGCATGGTCTTGTCTCTACTAGTCAGGTAAGCATGGTCTTGTCTCTACTAGTCAGGTAAGCATGGTCTTGGGAACGGTAAACATCCTTACTTGCCGGCATATCCATCGCGACACAAGTCTGCAGGATTCAAGTGCTCTGGCAGTGTGTTTTGCAGCTCTCATGCAAAATTTCAATAAATGTTGAGTCTCAATAAATGACGACACTATCTGTGCAATCGGCTTAAAGAATAAATCTATGAACTCTGAAATTTTGACGGTGCTTGACTCAAATCCACTGCAAACAGCGCAAATAAAAGAGCTTGTTGATCTTTGGGGGCCCTTTAAAAGGGGTGAGCGATAACATTACGAGAGAAACTTGTAAATAAAGTTCAGAAGTTGAACGAACAGAATAAGGTCAGAGATAAGTTCGTCTTGGTCTTTGCGCTAGGTACTATGACTTCACTCGCGACACCTGCAGTTACCATTTCAACACGAAGAGCTACTCTGCCCAAAGTTCCTGCTCCAGAAATCGAGTTGCAATACCGAGAGCCATTGTGTGCTTATAAATACATGAATACCATGAAGTATTGTAACGAAGCAAAGCGAAACCTAGATCCGGCATACCAAACCCAAAGCTGCCGTTAGCTATGATAGAAGACAACGTTGCTATGCTTACTGCGAGTTTATACGGATGATGACGCTTACTTCATAAGACACGTGCGCGCGCGCGTGTGTGTGTGTGTTTGTGTGTTTTTCTTCAAGTAGGCTTGCTATGAAGAACTCTCCTTCCAATTGCGTGTCTTATTTGAACTAGTTTCTGGTTAATCTGTTGTAGACACATCGGTATAGTAGATTATCATTGTTGCTGTTGTTGCTTTTGTTGCATACAATCCCTTAAAAAAAAAAGCATTCTCTGAATATTTCCTAACTTACCGCGCTAATTATTAATTTGCTCCTCCTATAGGGGAAACGACAAAGCTCATCGCTTACATAAAGTCTCATTACGCCAACCCAAAGCCTATTTCAAAACTTTCTTCTTGTATATTTGTGTTTCGTCCTAGAGCAAAAATCAATTATAAAGCATTTCATCCGCCGGTCGTCAGCTCTTCGCGCGCACGGGCTCAGAGCTGATCGAGCGCAATGAGATCACCACATTGGACGACCTCATGTTGTACGTGGCGATACGATACGCCAAACGAACTGTCATAAATAAGCAGCGTAACCAAATAAACAAGATGTTTCAATGGTCATAGCTTCACAGCAAGCTAATGACATGCAGTTTGGAATTTCAAATTTCACCGTCACAACGTTTATGGCTACGTCTTGCCTTGCATGAATGCTGGTCTGACAAAGTGATAACCAACAGCAACAACAAAAACAACAACAACAAAACAACAACAAGAGCGGCAACTGCAAAACAACACCAACAATCTACAAAAATAACGACAAAGCAAAACACCAGCCAAAGAAACGACTAAACAAGGCTTTTCTAACTTTAATGTTCAGCCTGAATTAAAACAAAAAAACACTTTTAAATTAATTTTCTGTTCTAGAAAGACTTCTTTGTTCTAGACCAAGAATGTGATTCTTTAGACTAATAGGGACTTTCTTATAGTACGCAAGTGTGTGCCCCGCGGTTTCCCACATACAGCAATCTGGTAGCTCTCCATGTAGCTGCAAATTCGCTTGCACTGACTTAGTAGTGTCTTCTTCACCTAAGATCCGAGAAATCTTTCATTTGCTTGCTTATACCGGAGTAGTGCGAGGAGCCCTAACACCGCCTGTAGTTAGCCGAAGGTCCGCAAGGAGATTGAGATACGATTCGAAATGACGAACGGCTCCACACAAACCTGAGGAAATGTAGGAGCAGTTTCTTTCAGCGACAGTTTACAATAGTTACGATGCATCGTAATGATCTCACGCTCACGTGACTATAAGAAAAACGTAAAATTGTGAAACACAATAGTTTTTAGAGAAATACGCATTATAATCAGGTTCTTTTCTAAAACATCCAAGCGAAAGTGAACCGGATGAATTCAAAGATACCTATACAAAGAAACTTATGGGGAAATATCATCAAAGATGGTGCATCTGCGAACAACGTCGGCAAAACCCAGAACAGTGAATTCGCACGGAAGTTGCTTGTTACAACGATGCTCGGCGAAAACTCAAAAGATTGTAAACGCCTCTAAAAGGATAGTAAAAAAGGAATATTACTTTCGATATCGCATATCGTCCAATAACAAAAATATCGTCGGTTCAATACATAACGACGTATGCAACTCCCCTGACATATACCTAACGAAACATATCGGTGCCGGATCATGCCACACCGAGTTGTACCACATTTCTTCAGCGGAAAGTCTAAGACGCACCACACCGTCAGTCTCGAAGCTACTTCTCAAGATGACGACAAAAGAAGATGAGTAGAAATCTCAGGTCTGCGGTTCTAGACAGAAAACGATTGCCTGTCTCCAACACTATTCTGCATAGGCAGCGTCATCTTTTTCGAAATTAACATCGGGAACAGGACAGGAGCTACAGCAAAACTCCTGTAACTTGTTTAGCAAGGCTGCTTCCAGCGAGTCGTATATAAATTCCGTGGAAACATCGTGCTAGCTTGACAGGGTCATGCCATCAGGGTCATAGCTTGCTCCGGCTTGCACGTGGAACAACGAAGTAGTCTAGTCAGAAACTGACGAGGTCTGACGTAGTCTGACATACGCTTCATTATGTCGCGTACCGCCGAGTCCAATCGCGTGCAGTTTCGTCATGCTCCAGCCGGTTTGTAACGAACTGCTGGGCGATGCTGGCAACCAGTGGATCAGCTAGAAGAAGCAACATTCGCCAGGTTAAATTAGACCAAGAGAACAAGAGTTGCAGATTCTTGCTAGAAAGCAATAAATAAATGAAAGATACTCGTCAAATCGGATAGACTACCCATTATCGGATGGAGATCCGAAGGATTTAAGTTCAACAACACCGCTTTTTAAGTCGGTCAGCTGAACTCATTGAGAACGATAATCTCATGTAGAACAAAAGGGTAAAAGCTCACTTGATTTTGATTTTCAGTATTAATACAAGCTGTGATAGCATGGCATATAGATCCTTTAGTTTTTACGAGTTTTAAGCGTTTTATAAGTAGATTGTTAAGCAAAAGGCTAAACGCCGCACGTACGAGAACTACAGCCCTTCAAGGACAACACATTTTCCTTACGGTACGAAAAAAAACACACAACGCACCTGGATTGCAGTCAGATAGGAGAGCGATAACTGAAAGGAGCACTTTGGAAATCGTAAAAGCCGGACTCCAGTTGTCCTTGAGGATGTCCAGACATATTTGACCCTACAAAAACGGAAAAGCACAAATTGCTGCATCGGGATGGTGGCAAAACGCACCAGCAACCAGCTATGCGAGTCCGCATTTTATCGACACATTCATGACATACAGATTCGGGCAGGTGCAGATACAGAAAACTTTTTCTGAGCAGTGCAAACACGTGCATCACGCCTAGGCGGCAGCTGCAGCCATACAACAAGGCCAGGAAAACTGCATGCAACCCGAAAAGTGCGTGAGAAAAACACAACCACCACAGTAAACGCCCCATACACGCAAGGACGCATGGAAGCAACCGAACGGTTTACGGTACTAGTTAAACGATGTTTTAAGATCAGCGTACAGCGCATGCGCGTTAGCTAACGTTCATTAAATTAGACACAGGTGTGCAGATACTTTTGGACGGCATGAACATTGCCAAGGTCAGAGCGGCGTCACTAGGTTTAGTGGTACCAGTGCGGTGAACTCTTGGTTTCACCCCTCTATACTTTCACAATTCACCATAGACTTTTTCCAAGTGTTCCTGTGCTACAGAGCCGTTTATAAGTAAGAAATTTAATAAGGACATAATAAGAAAAACAAATTCAACAATATAACCTCAGATAAATCATAAATTAAGAACTACATGACAAGGTCCAGTGGTTGTTATTCAAAATTTAACTTTACTTTATTTAAACGTTTCCCTCTCTGGTCTTGAAAGCTCCAAACTTGTTAATCACATCGTCAAAATCAATAAAATTTCACCTTATCGCTTTCGGCTATAAAAGTCGTCTAGACCGACCTGTGTCTGCTCTGAGAAATTTGCATTATTTAATTATTTTGGAGTCACCACTCTGTGTCAAGTCATGAGGGTGTCCCCAGGTGCGGCCCGCACCCTCCAAGGGAAGCAAGGTCAGAACCCCAAGTTCAACTGTTTTAAGGATTCAATTACAGCTAATTATAATAAGCTAAGTTAGAAAGCTAAAAGAAGTTTGACTATAAGACACCTTTTTATTTTTCGTATGGCGCGTCGGCGTACAAACATTTAAGCGCACCACGTTTTTGCAGCCTCTTTGCAGCCTCTTTGCAGCTAACCACGTTTCAGCGCCACCGAATTTCAGCGCATCTACGTTTCAGCACAACCACAACGCTAAGCTAAAGTACTCACCTGAGCATTGATGTTGCAATGATAAATGCGCGTCCTGAACACTACTTTCGGTGGCTTGAACGGATAATCCTGCGGAAAACTTATTTCAAGGAAGAAAACGCCGCTCTGATACACGGAATCTTTGGGCCCCAGAATTGTTGCTACCCATTCATACAGGTTGTCGCCTTTCGGCCCGGCGCTACAGAACGAAAAGTGAATCAACATTAGAAATTATTGAGTCGGCCCTCGCTACCGTTGCACACAAAAAAGCTTTATGATTAGTTCTTAAACAAAGCATTTATCGTCATAAGGAAATCAGGATATTGGAACTCTACCGATCGAAAAAGGTCAAACAATCGGTTGCTAACTTAAGGGTAACTGCAAGAGCGACTTTATCTAATTTCAAACATCGAGCCAATACTAGGTGGTCAGTTACCCCACACTCAGGCATACATATGCACATGCACTCATACACACACACACATACATACACATACTAACATACATACATACATACATACATACATACATACATACATACATACATACATACATACATACATACATACATACA
>QQSS02109635.1:0-16506 GCA_003687565.2 Craspedacusta sowerbii
ATATATATTTACAGGTAGATCAGAGTTATGTATTGAGTCCTGCTTCAGACGTCTTCTGATTCTTTTTATTTTGCTCAGTCTCTCCGCAGGAGTCAGTCTAAAATATTTACGCATTTCTTCTAACGGAAAATCGATATTTTGCTAACTATTTTTTTCTTGCCCAGTTGAATTAGTGTCGTGTTAACGGTTTATTACCTTATTTTACCCGTCCACTCCGATTTTTATAGGTTAAAAACTTGAGGTTTTCTTTATTTATTATGAGGTATTATTTTGAATATTAGTCATTGCATCGGACTTTTTTTCGTAGAAAGCCAGTTCTCTTGTCGCTATACATGCCTTCAATTCTCACCCACGCAGGATGTGTGGTAGCTTCGCGGAAGTTATTACCAACCTGCTAGAATCCACTAACTTTCTGTTCTGGCCAGTCCCAACACCTAATTCTTCAATATTATAGTAGAACACAAGAAAATCTGGAAACTAAAATGCACTCACGGTTTCTACTTCTCGAGGAAGTCGTTTGCCATGCCCGAAAGTTCATATCCTTCAGACGTGATGCGGTATGCTCTGCAGAGTTTTTTGACCGGTCAAAGTCTGAAATAAAATCAGTAATTCATACTAACTTAGTCTTGTTAATGAAACGTTTCTGGAAACCTTTTCTTCTGCGAGTAAAGTACCTGCACTTCCAGCAGTTTATGGAAAAGTTTATTGGATATAAAAAATATCGATCGAATTTCAACGCCACCTGAAGGCAAGGTAGTTGGTAATCACACGAAAGGAATTTTTGTTGACTTAACGGTCTACATGGGAATGTATATCAGCCTCCTGGCCTTGAATGGATGCCTATGAGTAAGCCTTGGTCTCGTTTTGAGAGCGCTTTTTGTGGTCTTGTGTTCGTGAAACGTGATCTAAACTGTGAACTGGGGGAACCTATAACTACATATCTGCTTCGACTTGCCTTTAAGATGTGAACCTTTACGCGGCTTACCACTCTTGCAGCCTTTTAGACTCCATACTGTGATTCGTGCATACAGGGTATCCTTGACTTGTATTTAAACGAACGCAGTAGCACCACGTCGGTAATTACTTTAAGAAGAAAAACAACTCGTTTAAATTTCAAAGACATGTTTCAACAAAACCATTTCATCTTGAACTTAACCAAACAAACTTCACAAGGATATTTATACGGAATAGGCGTGAATACACCAATCGTTCATAGATAGAACACTTTAAAAAAACACTTACACGATAAACGCAATGTGCGGGAGAAATAAATAATTCTACCAGCAAAGGATAAGAAGTGACAATCAATAAAACTGTTATGGTACTGAGGTAACAAGGAAGCTAGAGAGAAAAGGTAAGGAAAGAAGAAAATAGAAAGGTGAGGAAGACATAGACTATACAGATAAAGTTAGAGTCAGGTAGTTAACTTGGGTGTCAAGGTTAGGACGCTCCCAGTTGATAAACATAGCCTCCTTTAACTTCCTCTGGAAGTCAGTCGGTGCTTGATCTAAATGGAAAAGCACATTCTTTATTCATTCATGCATTCTTGCAATCACTTTCATGCAAATGCTTCCATATATGCAAAGCTTTGTCCTTGCCTCAATGCCCTTCGACCCTCCGACTAATTATTTTGTTAGTAAGGACAGATTTGAAACCTATATAAGAAGCTTAAAGTGTCTAGTAGAACACCCATCACTTGCTTTCTTTTCTTCGCTATGCGGGACAAACTTCTTATGAAGGAAAGACTCAACACACGTATTAATCAAGAATTCAGAAACTGGTTTCTAATTAGAATATCAGTAACCTTATTAACATCAGTGTGAAACCCGAGCCATGAACTGTTAATTTATTACATGCCGTCAATTAAGGTATTGATTAAACCAAGCTTATAAGTGAATGTACAATAGCTATTAAATTAAACATAAGACCCGAAAATGTTTTCATACAAAAAATAGATGCAAAGAAGTTCTTACCATTTGAACGGTCGACCAAGACATCCAAAAACGGCCGTTTCGCAGCCATCTTGTACTCCACCGTAAATTTAATGTTGGGGACTGTTGTGTTGAGGAACACAATTTAAACGAGTTGTTTTTCTTCTGAAAGTCATGAATTGTATTTAAAGTACAGTCCAAGCAGCTCTAAAATTTTTGCCTTTTTTTTATTAATGCTTACTTGGTACGGCAAGTGATTTTAATCAAAAGGATTGCTCAGAATTAGTATGGACTTAATACCATGATTTTCTTTCTATCATCTTTTAGACGCATATGAATTTGATGGATGGAAGCTGCTTAATCAATACGGGGAAGATATTACAGAAAGTTTGGTATTGTCTGCAAGTGGTATTCGTTACACTTACCAGCCATATTATTCAGCATATTTAAGTGCTCCGGTTAGGTTTCTTGGACGCCAGCTGTGGTCGTTTGGTCAACAACTTCTAGTCAAGGTCAGCTTTGTATTCCTGTGAATATATACTTCCTGTAACCATGTTTTCGTCACTAATTGTATGCTTAGTAGCGAAGAGCAGAGATGACGCATGAACGACAGGGTTATGGTCATCTTTTACCAGATAGTGCTTGAGGATATCGAATTGGTGCATCAGATGGGAACGGATAGGTGCGCCTCATCTGTCTACTGTTATGTGTCGCTGGAGGAAAGTGTTCTGTTTAAGAGAGAGGGGCTTGCTTGAGTAGAGTATAGGGTGCTTGAATTATGCACGTACTGAATTGTCTGGAAAGTGCTTGCAAAGCTCAGGTGAAATATTATTTGAAACTGTGACAAATTAATTGAATCTTTTTTGTGTAGATGACCCTAGCAGCGGTCTCGCAGCTGCTTGCGAAATCCGAATGGCACGTTCGATTACTTGGAAACAGTGATACGATCGTGTTCAAGTATGAGCAGCCATGGTCAGCTGGTTCAGCTACATACACCATTCGCCTGCATCACGACTACCTGTTAAATGGCACCAAGCTATCAGAATTTCGCTTCAAGGCTTTATTAGGTACCCAAGTTTCTTCCCCCGCAATGCTTCTTATACTTTAATTGACTGGACGTCTAGCTTGGGTTGATTTGAAGATGCGGTTGTAAGCCTTAGTTTAAATTGTTGTACGTTTCAAAAATGTGTAGCTCTATATGCTTCATCACGTCGCGCATCAGTGACGCATTTTACCGTATATCCTGACACTACGCGTACTGCACTATAACGAGTTAGTGATTTTGCGAATTTTAAAATTTGCACGAACTCCATTAAATCGCCAAGAAAACGCCCTAACCTATTTGAATAGTCGCCAAGTTACATAACTCTCTGAAGAACGAAATATATATAAAAAATTTGGCAATGCTACAATATTCTTTGCTGAATTCTTGCAGGTCGTTTTAATCACTTTAAATAATAGCGCCATGGTACTGAAAGGAAAGTTTCGATGATTTTTCAGTGTGGCTTTGTCATTGCTGCTCCGGGTCAGCGATCTGCAGGAGACTTATGCAATTGCATCCTTATCTTTAGAGCAAACAAGCCACCTGAAGTCTCTCTTTCTTTCTTTCTTTCTTTCTTTCTATATGCCTCTCTCTTTCACATACACACACTCGCTTGCTCCTTTCATGGGCTGAAGATACATTGCAGCTTTAAATTTGATGAGCGATCTATCATGCGTAGGCCTATTGTATCTTCGCGTAAATGCTGCATTGCCCCAGAGAAGATACATCAGTCTGAGGCAAAAACCATCTCGTACACAGCAGTGCACGGTATATCATAACACACTTCTTTCGTCTGTTAATATTCAACTCACTTCTGATTGACTTCATGGACTCCATAAATAAAAAGCTTGCAAAAAGCATTTCTGGACTTGCAGTATCAAAAGCTTTTTGTACCATTTTGATATCTTTTGGCGAGTTACTTAGCATCTGTGGGGTCTCTGAAGATGGGGAATTTTGGTGGAACAGTAGGATAATTTTTTTAATGCATGTATTGGTGTATTAACCATTCTTTCTTTTGAAGGTCAGCTCACCGGATTGCATTTAGCAATGCCTCCCTTCCCTTACAATGGTGCTGTTACCTTGGAGTCTGTCAGACTAATGACTGCATCATACAATCCGAGACCTTCGGCCAGTTCTTCGGTGAGCTTTGTCGAAGAGGCAACTTGCATCACAGGCTATGCTGGCTTGTCATGTGAGCGTTGTGCTGAAGGTACGGTCGTACAACAGTGGTGCACTCTTTGCTGTCTTGTGCGAATTACCTATTAAACAAGAAATACCTTACCTTGCTCTAAACGTTTTGCTTTTTATTTATAGGTAACTCCTTCAATTCAATCTCTCCCATTAAAAACTTGGCTTGATTGAGCAATAGATAGCTTGAATCCCTGCGTAGTGGCAATACGGCTCTAGATATTTCATTAAAGCGAGATTTTCCATTAATGCGAGTGACTAGTCGTGATATTGGGCTGTAGAAGAAAAAAACTTAGCCTGATTAAGGGTCTGTGTATATTCTAAAATGCTTTTACTTTCGCGTGTTTGCTTTTCAGGATATACAAGGTTAATTTCTAATGGAGGGCCGCTGGTTAGCTGTGTACCTTGCAATTGCAACAACCGCTCTGACTCATGTGACCCAGAAAGTGGTGTGTGCATAAATTGCCGTCCTGGAACTACTGGTTCTTATTGCGAAAAATGTGTGCTCAATGTAAAGGAGCCATCATGTGACCAGTGTGAGCTTGGATACTGGGGTCTTAACCCATTGCAGCGTGAATGTGCACGTAAGTACTTCAAGCTTGAACTTTAAGCTTGCTTGGTGCGCCTTTGAATTCACGGGTTGTTAATCTTCGGACCGCTTGCAGTAAGATGCTTTCCATGCCTGCTAAGAACTGATGCGTTATTTGTTTGTTTTTGGTTTAGCTTGCGACTGCTTTCTTCCGGGCACTTTAAATGGAAACACCCTATTTTGTGACCAGATGAATGGTCAATGTATTTGCAATAACACTATGAACGTGGGCGGAAGGCAATGCAATCGGTGCAAGGAGAACTCATACAATATATCGCTTGGTAATGACCTTATGTGTCAAGGTAAGTTTTTTGATGTATCAGTATGCCGGCTCGCGATCTACGTCGCATTCAAATTTGGTCATTTGTCGCATGTGCTATATGCCTGCAGCAAAAGGTGCGTTTCCTTGTACGCCTTGCATGGCATATAAATAGTTATACTTTCTCAAGTTTCCGAACTAGCAATCACAGGATCCCCGGATAAGGTACCCTTGTTGGGGTTCTTTTGCACCGTAGTTTGGAGTTGCCCGGAGATGCTAGAAAAACTCAGAAGTGTTTGAGAGTCACATTCTTCTTCTATGTTACTTCTACTGTTACCACCACTACTACTCCTTAACATGTCAATACATTTACATACATGGAGTTCATATGCAGTTTGGGAGGAGGAAGTTGTTATGTACAGATTGTCCTATGGTAGAACAATGAGCTTTTTGGGCTCTTCCTTGCGCAGTTCCTCTTCCTTGCCCCAGCTCGAGTGGGGCCAAGGCGCTTCCTTCCGTGACATCCAAAACAGTAATTAGCATTGCTTACATCTAATTCCTTTCAAATTTAAAAGCGGAGTAAACTTTAGAGTTAGAGCTGCTGGAAGTTTTGGTGTGCTTTAATGCGTTGTAATACTGTTGAGGTTCTACTTCGTCTCTGTCATTCGTTACTATTTATTTCGAGATTTTTCGAGAATATGAGTTTCTTATAAAGCATGATCTTGGCTAGAATATCACTTCTTGATTGCCGTCAAATACTGATTCATAAAATTAAATGAAGAAATCTGATAGATATTCTCAAATGACTAGACATTTATTTATTGCAACCAAGTAAGCCTCATTGATAGGCTAGAGATGGGCAGTTGAATTAATTTTAGCCTAATGTAGGGAAATATGTCGGTCGTTCAATTCCATGGTGTCTCTTATGCAAGTCTTTCGACTCGCGATATCTCAACGGTCATGTGCTTGTCACCAACATACAGAATATAATTTCCATTCTTAAACTTCTAGCACAGGTCATGTCCTATTTTTTGTTTGTTCACTTGTTTTCAGAGTGCCCTCTATGCTACAATTTGATCGAGGAAACTGTCCTACTCCTACGCTATAAATACTCTATGCTGAAAATTGAGTTGGAGAAACTTTTGCTGAATCCAGAAATGTCAATGGCTACACCACTGTTTCAGTCACTAGCAACCTTGAGTTTTTCAGTGAGCAATATGACAAAACATGCTGAAGCTGGAAAACAGAAGTCTGGACTTCTAGATTTTATGTGGCGAGACCTCCAAAGCCGGGGGGACGTATTTATCGAAACAATTGCAAGTTCTACCACGAAGAAGATGCAGCAATTTGCACAAGTGCTAAACTCTGTTTTGGGGCTGCATAATGTAACATTGTTGGAGTACTCCACTATATTCCGTCATCTAATCGAAAGCTTTCTACAGTTAAATAATACTGTGAATGTACGTTTGGCTCAACAACAAACAGCACTAATTCAGCTGCAAAATCTGGCGAATGAGATGGTGACGTACACTTCAAGTGTGCTGTCATCGGTTAATGGCGTTGTGCGCGAGAAGACGCAACTTTTGCGGAATATTCAAGTAAGCATCGACACTGCACGCTCCGCCGTAGATTTAGCTGGACAGTATGAAAGCAGTCTCAGAGTTTTGATTGCAGCTGGTGCGCCTGTGCACAACAGAAGCCTCTACTTGTCAGCGAACGGCAGCCGCTATTGGCAGTTCTCTTCGGAATGGCTAAGAAACGCGAGTCGTGCGCTAACCTTCGCTAGATCAGTGCTCGAAAGTATCGACCTTCTTTTGCCTGATAACTTGCAGGTACGTGCCTGTATTATCTCTTGCTATTTCTCGGGAATTATCTATTGATAGATGGTGTATTGGTCATGCCGTAGACCATGCCTGCCTTCACGCGCACCCTCTAGTGCGCGAGTGACCCGTAGCAGGCAAGCTGCTCCTATACGAAAGGAGTCCCAGTTTCGCTCGTTCTGTTGTGGCTTACCTGAAGCCCGCTCTGCCCCACACTCTGTCCTGTGTGTCGCTTCAATTTTATGCGCCTTTCTATGTTTGCGTCACTCCATAGAAAAGATGTAAACGAACAAAGGCACGTTGGTTGTGTGCGGACATCCATTTACAAGAAGCACAAGTAAATCCTTTCTCGTGTTAGCTGTTCAGTCTACTAACGCTAGATGCAGAGAGGCTACATACCTAGTTCAACTGCTGAGTATATTTAGCATGGCCTGGTTTTACCTGTGGCTAGAGCCTCCTATTATGAATCTGAAGTTACTTTCCAAAGTTCCAAGATCTCTTGTGTGCTATGCACCTGTCTACCATCACTTCCAAGACACATTTTGAAGCATGGCTCCATTCTGAAAGTTAAATCATCTAAATTAAAGGTTTTCTCATTGAAAAAATTAATTTTAAAAGCGAAACACATCATTATCGAGTACCTCGCCTTTCCCCCCTTCGTTTAGTCTATATGTTCATATTTAGTTGCGATCTCCAAGAGCGCCGCAAAACTTTTGATAGTTACACAAGTAGCTGAGTTGTCATCATCACTGTAGGAATCTTCGAGAGGGATCTGGGTATTCTCGATAAGTTCCTTTTTTATGTAGTTGCATAAGCAAAGAATTGGAGTGCCAGTGGCAGGTTTTCAGTGCCTTCTTCTCCCCCAGTATTATGAGTCCTGTTTTCCTGGTGTTAAAAGTCGCGGTTTTGAGAATTGGAAATTAAACCAATCATTTTCACATCTTCTGGATGCCATGAACTGAATAAAAAAGCTGGCAAGACCTTCAGACAATTAACTATGGTCTAGAGAAAATGGTTTCCCTTTAAATAAAGTCTATGTTGGAATTAAAAATCCTTAATGTCTACGAAAAAAGCATTTTGAGATTTGCTATGTCTACGAAATAAGTAGTCTTAAGATTTGCTGTTTTCTCTGACAGCGCCAGGGAAACATGCTTCCATGACTCTTGGTTCCTTATATTATCGATATTTGGATATACAGACAAGACCTGGAAATCAGCAAAAGCTGGTCCCAAATATTGTGACTTGTTTTAAACGCTGCAAAGCAAAAGAAAGTCAGAAACAAGACGCTTGTAAATAGGAGAAGAAAAAGAATCTTTTTCAATTACAAACCATAATCGAAATGCTTTGTAAATTGCCAGCATCCTACGATTTCTTCGAGCTGCGTAATATCTTAGCAGGTTATCACCATAGCAGTTGGCCTAGTCTGTGAATACCTGAACTCATACTCATACCTGAACTTTATAGATTATACGTGGCCTCTCAGTACCAATAACCAACTCATTGTAACCTCGTGGCTGCAGTCTCATGGTCTCGAGCCTTCTGGCCATGGGACGTTCAGCAAATCCGTTTCATTGGAGACCCGTGTAATCTTGATGATTGCGAAAGGCTTCCGGCTTTCTCCGAGAACCATGACTTATGAGTTATTCTATCGTCGCTAGGCCATGTCCCATTTCGCCGAATGCCATGCTATGTATTTCGGGAGCTTTTTTTTTTTTGTCGTTGCGAATTCTCATGAAAAGAAAGAAAGAAAGTGAATGTAGTGCTCGGCAGTATGTGGATAATTGGTCTATATCTTAACTTATGAGACAATGAGGCCTCCAATTAGTTCCGTAGAAAGTATCGTCTCACTAAGATATTTGGAATCCATAGAGCTTTATAATTTATATTGTTTATCCTTCGTACAACTGCCTAATTTGGAAGTCGAATGTTTTTCTGGATTTCGAAATCTTTCTTGCCAATCGATCTCATATCATCCTCTCCTATCAGCTTCTTCCCTCCCCACAAGTGCAGCGTGCGCCCACTGAATTGCTGCTGCTGCGACCAGTGGCAACATGCATGTTCTGCGCTCTTCATGTGATGTACATCTCACCGCGAGTGGTTCGTACGAGGGAGCTCAGAGATGAGAGTTTGTGAGTTGAGTCCAATGTCTGTTTCGTCTACGCCACTATTTAGACCATCAATTCACTACAGCAGAATACGAATTCACTGAACCAAGAAATGAACACCTTCTCCAGTCGACTAACATCTTTGTCAAACTTAATGAATGCTGTGGCCGTACAAATCAGCTTGCTCAAGCAGGAGGGTGACATTCTGTTTTCGCAAGTACTGACCGCAAGCCGCCGCTCGACGTATTATCTGGAGACATCTGCCCAGGATCTGCTAACTGCACAGCGAGCGTTTCAAGTCTCCGTGAAGGTTAACAATGATGCAGTTTTCATGCTTAGTATTGTACAGAATTTTCAGTTCGCTTCATCTGATGCTGCTGCAGCTGCGTCAAAAGCTCTCCTTATGGTGAGTTCCTTTTAGAATGCTTATTTTTCTTCTAGAAAATGAGTTGGAACTCAAAACTCTGCCGCCTGACGAAAACTTCAACGCCGTAATTTCTTAGGCACTGTGCTGCAACGCATTATATTTTCTATGTCCCGTGTTGCTTGCTTATGTATCACCATGGTTATTTTTTGATGGACCGGAGAATCACCCATCCTGATAAACCGCAATTTATTTTCTTAAGGAGCATCCTCAGTATTCTCGGTTATTTGTACTGTACAGATACAAGGTAATTGTTCCTTAAGAGCAAATGCCGACTAAGACAAGAAGATATTCTACTAAAGAATACTTGCATGCCTTCGGGCACTCTTGCGGGTGGTCGTATTTTTCCGGACCTTTCTTTTCAGGTTGATTCCGTACTTTCTTCCGTAACTACCGCTTTGACATCGGCCCGACGAGTCAGGGAGCTGATCCGCTCTCCCAAGACGACAGCCGAACAAGCAGTTCTGCTGATGAGACAAGCAAGTGCTCTGACAAAGGCAGACCTCTCGGTTAGTCTTAGATTTGCATGTCCGAGGACTCGATAATTTTAAAACAAGAGTATGCCTTTGTGTCTTTCCTGACGGCTGTACAGGGCATCATAACTTAACTACATTTGCAACTTAAACCAGCTACGACAAGAATTCCATCTTAAATTCTCCTTTTGCATAGATGAGTTCCTTATTTGCTTTCTCTGTGATTCAATTTCTCCATTCGATACTTCCATTCTTTTTGCTTTATTTTCCTTTCGTGCCTTTCAAGGGTCATTTTTGCAGAAGGTTGTTTTTTTTCTGTATTTAATTGAAACTGAAATACGATTGAGAACTTCATGTTTGAGTCTAAAGAAGCATCTTGCTACATTGACTTGGTGACTCTGCTCTGCTCGAAAACATCAATAAGTAGAAACTTGGCTTAAGCAAATTCAATCCTTGCCATAAAAAAATTGGGAAATCTTTGAGAGTTGCAGGAAAAAAGGTGACGGCAAGGCCAAAGGAACCAGATAATTCAACATTTCCAATGATCAACCAGGGGCATGACCGATTAATGCCCCCCTTATTATCACGTTCAAAGTGTCTAAGTTTACTAGTAAAACCTCAGGTGCATTCTGGCTTTCAATTAAACCTATTCATCCATTAAGATATGACATCGTATCTAAAATTGATGTTTTAGACCAACAATCGTTCGCTTAGTCTGCGAACGATTGTTGGTCTAAAAATCTCTATGTGACCTGATTGCATTGCAGGAGAAGTTTATGCACGTTTTACTATATTTTTCATGTCATAGGTGGCTAGTTCACTGTACGATGAAGCTTTACTGGCGTGGAGTAACGCAGGAGATGCTCTGTCGCTAGTTCAAGATGATGTTATAAAATTCTTTGTTAGTACAGAAGTAACACCGAAAATTTTCCAGTGTCGGAATTTTTCGGAAAAGTCAACGGCAGCCTTAAATTCTGCCAGGAGTGCGCTAAAAGATGCTCGAGATGCATTTTCTTCAGCAACTTCGGCTGCTTTAAAGATTACTGTATTCGTCAAAAACATCGAACAGTTAGGTACTGTTGCTGTAGGCAACCTGAACGACGTGGTCGCATCGCTAGCATCGACGAGGAGCGTATACAGACAAACTGGACTTGCATCTAGCTTGCTCCGCCTTAGGTCAGAAGCTGCGGTACAAGCACACAAAATGAGCCAATATCGGTATCGAAATAGTGAAGTTAAAAAACAATTGGAGGCTTATAAGCTGATGTTGCTGTCACTGCCGGCAAAGGCTTGCTCCTAGCTCGACTTGTGACTTTTGCTGAGTTTATGTATACGGATAGCAAATTTAATTTATTTAATTGGGGCCTGAGCGAGAGTTATTAGCGTGGGTTTTGTAGAGCGGTCTTGTTTTACCGGTTTTCTCGCCCCATGCCCCGCGAGCGCATATATGTAGCGATGCTGTTAGATTCCTCATTCATTACGAGTTTAAGAGTAAAGGCTGATCGATTGCGAGTTCTAGAGGTTACGTCTACGAGTTCACGATTAAGGTCGATCAAGAGTACAAGAAGCTGAGAATCAGTTAGCTTTTAGAGTTTAGAGTTAAGTCGTCTCTCGCACTGTCTTAGATAGAGTGGGCTTTCCTGACGAGATTTCGTTATTGAATAGAAAAGGAGTTTGGAGTAGGGAAAGCCGAGTTGTAGTCTTACGTTTCTACAATAGGGATAACGTGCAGAGGGCTTAATGATTTTGTGGTTTAGACCCGCCTCGGTGCAATTTAGATCGCAAGTGTGGTGCGCACTCAATATTCTCGTAACTTGTTTGGGGGCTAAATTCTTCAGTAAATTTGAGTTAGGTCTGAATTGAGTTTGTATCCTGTAATAAAACACTTTTCAGTTAGAATTGCGACAGCGTTCATCCATCTACGTACTACGTTGCTTTTAAATTCTCTCAGATTTTTACTCGCATTTCTATTGCAACATTGGATTTAAGATGGCATCCAGGAACGCATTATTTTAAATCAGTCCTTCTCAAAACATACGTTTCTGCATACCATTTCATTAGTTAAAATTAAAAAGCAAGCTTATATTTCATAGCAGCTAACAATCTCGCATTATGGGAGCAAAATGCAAAACCGTCTACTTTGCACCATGCTGCCGAGGTCGGTTAGGAACACTTGCCAGCAACCCAAGGCACAAATAGCTATAACTTTTGAATGTGCAGGAATAAATACAAAATTCAGGTGCAAAATTAATATTATAGATAACTGCGAAGTTGTTACGGTCATTGTATGGCAGGAACAACTGTGATGATCTGCGTGGCTATTTGTAAAACCTGGTACAAACTTTAGAAAATAGGAAGCGAATACCGACTGCATGGAAGTCATCGAAGCTGTCAATGTTTTCCTCTAAATGATCGTCCAAAGTATGGTTAGGACACTGCTTTCATCGTTAACCTGTACTCCGGCTTAACTTTTACACAGCTCTTGCGTATGCTGGAGCCTAACTGGTATTTTAAAAGAGACAGGTAGTTTTTGATTAGCTATTGAGGTCCGATTACCGTTTGGCTCATCGGAACGACCTCCGCATCCGGGCTCCACGCTATGGGCTTAGGGCGTGCTCATCAGTGCGTTCCTCGCCTTGAGCCACCCCAACTTACCAAAGATTGTCCTTGGTGACTGGCCACAACAGTGTGCCCTTTTCTGTTTACAAAAACGCTAAATCTGTTGCTATTATTAGGCGTTTTTATATTTTCCTTTTGCCGGACAGGACCGTTTAACATTTTTTTGTGTAGCACGACGCTGTACTCATTTGCTGTCGGAGTTCTTATACGCCAAGGTTTGCATGCTCAGGTTAAGCTTGGTTCAAACGTCGCAGTTCTGCGGCGTCGAACTCAATAGTTTAATTCGACGCGGCTGAAGTGCGACGTTTGAATCAGTTCATTGTGACTTCCTAAAATCTTAATTACGTGCGGCAATTATTTCCAGCTCGGCAGAGTATGCCGATCTATCCGACTGTAGTGCGACTATTAAATTCGATGTTTGAAAGGGTGTCGCACCTGAGTCGAATGTAATGGAATTACATTCAACGCGGCAGAAGTGCAACGTTTGAACCAAGCATAAGCTGCGAACAGTTCCACAACCGTCGAGTTCTTAATTTGACCATCGTCTTTAACCCATCGAGTATTTTCTCCGGCTCAAGACAAGTCTATGTGATAACTCTGTGATACTCGTTAAGGCAGCATAACAAAGAGCGTTAAGTTCGACGGAATAGTAAATGTCAGAGATGTGTACACGGAGTGTGTGCAGGTGTGCAATTTTCAAAAGGAGCTGCCTCTCTCATTAATTGAACCCGAGCAACACATATTACCTATATTATATTATGCTTGACATACATGGGGATAAGTTCCCAATTTGCCCTCCAAATTTGAACTATCAAACTCACAAAATCTTTGTTTACTTGGCAACAAACACTTACGCAACTGGGCTTGTAAAGATTGCGAAATTAAGTGCAGTTGTGAATGTAACACAGCTCAGACTGCGTGCAAAGAAAAAAATATTGTGGTACATTTGCGCCAAATGACAGAAAATGACACGAAATAAACGTCTTTACCTACTAAAAGGAAGGTCTTCCTAAAATGCTGCTACGAAAATCGATTCACCTCCTTGCCAACAAGCAAACGCCATCGAAAACAAAAACCATGGAAAGTGTAGCTGCAGTTCAGATATCTTATCAAAAGCTCCCGTGGTCCGGCATTAGGTTGGCGGCAGCGCTTGCTACTTTCGTCACTATTTTACAGTTGGCATATTTCTATGTGACAGTGCCTTCAGAAATACACTTTCCTCTAGTGGATCATTCCAGCGTGTTTTCTGGCTTCGTGGATCGCTTCCTTTTCTATGTGTGTTAGTACGGTCATGTATAGTTTATTTGGAATGTGAATTGTATTTTCTCGACATTTGAATTAGTAGGTAGTAAGCAATTCGTGGATGTGCCACCCCTTTTCGCG
The DNA here is from genome assembly GCA_003687565.2 of Craspedacusta sowerbii. Taxonomy (NCBI): domain Eukaryota; kingdom Metazoa; phylum Cnidaria; class Hydrozoa; order Limnomedusae; family Olindiidae; genus Craspedacusta; species Craspedacusta sowerbii. The sequence goes on from QQSS02109635.1 coordinate 13,834, forward strand.
TCACAGTTTAACAGCCTTTGGTTTCCTAACTCGTGGAAGACTTGCTATTTTTTGCAACATTTTTTAGTATTTAACTTTGCATCCATTTCAACATTGGCGGTTATCAGTGCTACATTGACGTGTACATCAATTATTGCCTTCTTTGGTCTCAGTTTCATGTGTTTGCCCTTCAGCCCCCTCTCTCTCCCCGCTTGGTAGCATCGGTTGTCGAACGTCATCGTCGTGTTTTGAAGTAGTTATCACAGAATATATCTGGAGCACATGAGTATGTTAGAACAAGTGTTACAATAATATCGTCATAAAGTGTTATTGTAACTTGAACCCGGCGAGGTTTCTCTTAATAGTACGCAGTCCATTTACTTTGTCCAGATGTTGCCTAATTTAAAACTTTTTATAACGCGGGAATCCTTTTAAACAAAGAGAAGCTGAACAAGCAGAATGCGATCAGTTCAGAAGTTCTGCTCAGACTACGGCGCAATGGCCTGATTGCGTTGTTTCAAGCCGCATAGACAGGATCTATACTTGCTGTGTATTGGAACCTTCAAAAGCATTAGTGCAGCCCATACCGCAAACTGACCATATGGCACTCGGACTGCACCTAAAATTAAAATCTATGACACAATGAGACCCGGGCAGTTGGAAGCTTAAAAACCAATTTCTTGCAGACAATGAATTCAAAAACGTAATTGGGTAGTTTTGGGCTCACTGGAAAACAAACAAGCACGTTTCCCTCGCACTCCAACAGTGGTGGAACATGGGAAAGCAAATTTAGCCACGGTAACACCAGCGTATGCAATTGCTCCTAAGGAAAAAGAGACAAAACTAATTCTTTGTATATAAAAGGAGGCCTTTCTGAAAGAGATAACTAGCCATGAATTTGAAGCAAAATGGATTTTTGTACGAATCCATCTCACTCCAGTTGAAGACGCGGCCTAATGCATATTTTTAACTTAGAGAAGGAAGAAAGCAGACTCAACGAATTATGAGCTTCAGATTCAAGAATAATCTGTTACAGATACGGAATACATCTCACAAAAAATTCATTGGTCACGATCTATGTGGTGACTCGCAAACCGATATGAAATACCCACTTTTTTAATCATCGCAATAACCTCTCCGATGAACTGAAGGTTTTACTGGACCAACCATATACCCTACCTGAACTTTTCCCAGCATCTCTAGGGATGAAACTTGGCAAATTACCAGAATTTGCTGGCCTGCTCATGAAATTTTACTTACCTTTTGGACAGATGTAGGCACGTCCCTACAAATAAAAACTCAGCATACTTTAAAAACCACGCAAAAATGCAACACGACTTAGCTGTATTATTAAAGCCTTAAATTGAATGCGTAACCATTGCGTCTTGAAATTCGGAAGGCTTTCATTGGAAGATAATAAATTGATACTAAAATCACCCATTAGGGCTATCAGTTCAAAGTTCAAAATCATTGGCTATCGATTGCACAGTGCATTTCCTCTATCACTAGGCAAGGTTTTAGTGTCAATGAGCACGTTCTCGTCTAGCAAATCATTTACATTACTATTGTCTTCGAGGAGTCGAGTTTCAGAGATGCCTAAAATCTTGAACTTAGGATTGAATAGTTAGGAAGTATTTTCAGTAGGTAAATAAGCATAATATATATAAAAGCAATTCATCATGGTGTTTCAAAAGAGGCAAGATGTTTATATGTAGGAATCCGAGAGCTACGCCAGCTAAAGTTTTGGTTGTGAAATTCAGTAGTGCTATAATACTTGGACGACTTATTATCGTAAATCAAATCATCGAGCTAGTTCAATAATCCCAAGCTTTAAACAAAGGCGGGAGTTTAGAAAAGCGAAAGCAGTTCTCGATCTTTTCGTTTGATATAAACGAGTTCCCAGGGTCGAGAACACGTTTATGGCTCCTCGTCAAGTCTGTGCAATATTTTTCTAGTGAGTACACTAGTTGCTTAATTCTCACACCGATTCCACACTCGCTCTCTCCGTCGCATAGTCTGCCACAGCTATAGTAAGCCACCCCTACGGGATTACAGCAGGCACAGGTACAGAACTAGCTTACAGAGAAATCTACACTTCACTCCTGACGAGTACACCCGCCCAAGACAGTTAACAAGAAGATTTACGCTTAGACTTGTTTTCCCAACTCCGTTGTCTATTCTCCGACTATCAACTCTCCGAATCTCTGACTAAAAAACTCACAACTCCCCCTCATGTACAAAATATCCTTACAATAAAATTAAATAATATGTCCGCCGCTTTGAACTCTGACGTCTGGGCACTTGCCGACAGCCCTGCGGCACCCCGGTCGTCGATATCCGGCCATTCCGGCAAACGCAGCGACGGAAACTGGCCTTAGGCAATGCTGCCGCCTAAAATGAATCCACTTCCTTTTACCAAAACTCTTCTTGATGTTAATCGGCTCGGACCTTGACGCCACGAACTCCTTTCGATCTTGATCGGCTCGGACCTTGGCGCCACGAACTCCTTTCGATCTTGATCGGCTCGGACCTTGACGCCACGAACTCCTTTCGATCTTGATCGGCTCGGACCTTGACGCCACGAACTCCTTTCGATCTTGATCGGCTCGGACCTTGACGCCACGAACTCCTTTCGATCTTGATCGGCTCGGACCTTGACGCCACGAACTCCTTTCGATCTTGATCGGCTCGGAC
>QQSS02109746.1:0-16504 GCA_003687565.2 Craspedacusta sowerbii
ACATACATACATACATACATACATACATACATACATACATACATACATACATACATACATACATGCATACGTACATACATACATACATACATGCATACATTGTTATATTTGTAATTTTGTATATTTTATTTTCTGTTCAGCGGTATCGACAGCAGTATCCTTTCACTTTAGCACATCTTGCGCACTTTCTACGATGTAGATGGCACCATTAGGAAACAGGATTCTGGCATTTGGGTGCAGCCGTTGGACTACTTAAAGACCAAGTATATAGAGGATCTTCCTTTCTACAGAAACATGGTCGAGCTGCAGTGCGAAGGAGCGTATTGTGGGATGCCTCATTTTTTCCCTGAGCGGCAGTTGGCTCCGTATGTATCTGCTTTTGGGTGATGAGCAACCTAATTTCCTAAATGTTAATTGTTTGCGGTTCAGGAATTATTTCCTATGTAGCGGAAGTTTTTCTAGTATCTCTTTTTTGTTTTTGAAAAAAGGTTACTGCGGATATTAATTGCGTTCGCTCGTTTCTTCGTCAATCTTGAGTCGATGCAACCGCTGCCAACGATGTCTGCAGCCTGGTTTCCTTTGGCAGAGCTGAAATGTTTTTCAAGCATTTTTAGCTAAATAGCATAACGAATACATAGATGAACTAGTTTCGACTTACTCCAAGTAATCTAATCTTGAACGAGACTTTCTTAAATTTAAAGAAATATGCCTATTTTCTCCGCGAAAGTATACCAAGTTTTCAATGCTTTATTGTCGTTTTTTTTATTGAGTGTTAGACATTTTTAGACTTTATCTGCTTCCGAAATGTCCGCATAGCCTTTTGTTTCGTTTTCTTCGGTTTTGTTTGTAGTAAGTTAGAGAGCTTGGGTAGCCTTGATTTGTGTTGTCCGTGATCTTCAGGGTGCGAAGCATTGACTCGGATTTGCGTGACATAATAACTTTCAGAAATGAATTCTTACGTAGGCTATGAACTCGGTAAATGCATAGTTCACGTCGAGCGAGATATGTTACAGGCAGTGTGGTCTCATGGGAATATCTCCAGATCGGTTATGGTGAATTTCGACGGAGATGGTTTCAAGTGATTTTGTTTAGACTTCCAATATTGCGAGTGACATGTGGTTCGTGTATTGTTATTTATGAAAAGCGTTTGGTGAGTGAGAGAAGGAAGAATGTAGGGATGTGATCGTGAACGTATGCTTTTTTATTTCGTAGGCGAATTTGGTTTCTGCGTGGGGAAGCACCACCTCACTTGAAGCCGCTGACACCATCGGTGTATAAGAGAGAGACCATGCCCGGTCGTGCTGTTAGATTCTCGTTTGAAGTTAGAGGTAACCGTGGTTGAGAATTACGGAGTTGGATTGTATGCTTGGCGTTTAAGTCTCCGAATGTCAGGTACGCTTTTGGTCGTGAATATGGTAACTCCTGCATGTCCATGCGTGCCGCTTGGGAACATGACGGCATCTATATTTTGCATTTCCCTTGCATAATTATAGACTATATCCTACGTAATGGCTTTGATGTGCACGTCGATTAAGTATGAAGCGTGTTATACTATGCATATGCATTGAGTGAGCTCTTGAGCTGCTGTCTGTACCTGAATTCATCAGTCTCTCCCGTGTGTGCATGTGCTTTCAGGAAATGGTCTAATGCACCTCTATATTCAGCCAAGTGCTCACGCAACCCTCAGTGATTGGTCGTTGAGCAAAGGGGACGATGGGAGTATACCCAAGACACGTGACATGGCAGGGTCGTATACTCATTTTGTTATGTACTCGCACGGATATTACTCTGGGAACTGGAAATTTTGGTTGGAGTTTACGGTGAGTTTCTTCAAGGTTCTTATCAGAAGTAGTTTAGTTTTTTTTGGCGTTACGAAGAAACTTCTAAACCATCGAATATCAAGTGCATGTTGCTTGGTTGATAAAGTTTGCGTTGTTGGATTTATTGGGCTACTTACGTATTGGTAGCTTATATCTTGTGATTTTATTTTCTATCTGATTCATTGTTATATTAGATTTTTGCTTAAGTTATTGTCATTTTAGGTATTATTTGATTTCTTCCTTTTATGTCTTGTATGGTTTATTGTTTCTTTTTGCACTGCGCTACATTGTGAGTAGTGAGTCAGCTGCGTGACACGCATTAGTCAAGCGGCAGCCTCCTGAGGCTTTTAGTGTCATAGACTTTAACTCCTGATATCGAAATTGGCGTAGATGCAGCTGGTGTCTTTGTTTGAGTGCGGAGATGGCGATGGAAGCTGCCGAATGTGGGCGATCTTGCTTATGTTTCGGCGAACCCTTTTTATGAATTTGTGTGAATCCCAAGCTCTTGGCTAGAAACTAAGATCTAATTGCTAATTACAGAGAACGTGACAAGCGTGACAAAGCACGGCAAAATCTTTCTATTCAGTGGAAAAAAATTGTTCAATCCATCCACATGTTCTTTGCGCGACTGCGATGAATTCTAGTCACAATCCTGTATGATTGGCCACTCTCTGTCACGTGGCTATGACGCTGACGTTTTTGTAGGAGAAAAGTAAATGCAATTGTTGTCGGTTGTGCCTAAATCGTGGATTGCTGACTATTTTCATCGCCTTGCGCGATCTGTTACTGTGTTGTTATGTTTTTATTCGGACCTTGAATTGCGTATTCTTTTTCAGATGCTGTTCGATTCGGAACACACCGGGCAAAGGCTGGCGGAGGTTGCTATTGCGCGTCATTATCTGACTGGAAACATGTCGCGTACAAGTTTTTTGACGCAGGCTGTCAACGCCCTGCCGAATTTTGTTTGTGATCAATCCTATGTTAGCTGCTATGACAGCTTTTCGCTGAGCTAGATTTTATATTGGATTATGTAGCAGTTTTGGTGTTTGCTTCTGAATGCTTACCTGAGATCCGTTGGTGCCTCTTCGGCCATCTTGCGTTCTTCTTTGTGTCGGCTCTGTATAGTTCCTCTCTATCGTACATATAAATAGTCCTCTATAAGCATAAATAGCATCTTCTATTTCAAGCTTTGTGGTATGATATATGCGTAGCATTCAATGCCCTTTTTTGCAGTACATTCGCTGTACGTTTCTGTCGGCTTCAATTAATGGAATGTTACACCTGGATTCTCTTGAGTTGCAAAGATGGGCTAATTTTCTTGTGTATGGGCCTTTATTAGTCTGGACCACCTATCCACTTGCTATTGCTGTATTGTTGGGGCTCTTGGTGACTACAAGGTATTTAGGGATGTGATTGCCAACTAGGTTTTTAAGAATTTGGTAGGTTCTTATATGTATTTTGTTTTGGGTGATGAACTGCAGCAGGCCTCGTGTCTGCTTGGTGCTTGCGTTAGCGTATTCTTGTATTTCTTCGGCCTGATAATCATATATGCTCAAAGCAATGGTTTACTGTGTCGCCTACTCAAATCTAACATGGTTTTTATTGTTGAAAAATCGCGGAATTTAGTTATGGTGAATTTGGAACCTTGCATTATATGTTAGCATTTTCAGGTGTTTTGCAATGCCATCTCTTTACGGGAGCGTTTATTCCCTTTATTTTAAGGGGTCGTTTTAGTTTTGAACGCGATTGAAGTCATATTTTTTGGATAAGATCCTGTAGTATAGAGAACGTATCAGAGTCCATCTCAACGCCACATTGTAGGGATAGGTTATTCTTTACCAAGCATGTAGGAAGTATCGTGGCTCGCAAGAAAATTAAGAGAACCCGAGAATCATATGATCTAAGAGCAGAACATGTGATGTGGACGGAGAATCAAGGCGTGCCTCTTTATCCCCTTTCCGCCCACTGGATTCCGATCGATATTTCGAGGATCGTTCTTGTCGTTAGAGCATGCCTGAGTTTGTTGCTGATGTTTGCTGATTCGTTTTGCGTTTCCTGTCAACTTTGCTGTTCGTATATGTGTGGCTTTCAAGAATGCGCTTCTGCGTGCAAACTTTGTACCACCGCAAATGGTCTGGTGTGGGTGGCCTCGACCAATTGTTGTTTGCTCATCAAACGGCAGATATCAAATCAGCACCCTGCTATTTTTTTGTTCTTGTAAGCTAGAAGAATGCAGGGGTCCAGTACAGGTGGGCGTGGTCATTTGCATCGCCCTTATGTTTTCGGATTATTTTTACGTGCATCGTGTGTAATGATGAACCTCACAGTCTGCGATGTCGGCCATTGATAATCGATTCGTGCATCTCCATTGTGAAACGTCTCTTGAACGGTTATCGTGTTGCCTCAAGAATCTACGTGTACACCGTTGCTTGGAGATATTTTCTTTCAGTACCGTGAATGAACTCGTGAATAATCTATTCTTTTATGCTAATCTTGCACAAGGTCTTGCGTTTTACCTGACTGTCGAAAATTAGGAGGTTGATGCCTGTTAGTGTTCCAAACTAGACTCGTCGTTAGTTAATGTCTTTCGAATTCTTTTTGCGGTCTTTTCTCGCAGTTTAATCAACTTTCATTTTGCCATTTCGTGGAAACAGTTTGTTTTTGCTGTGTTCCGAAGGAGAAGACAGAAAAAAAGCCCGGTGGAAATAAATACATGTGTTTAAACAAAAAATGCTATACTCACGATGACTGTCAAGCCTACTTCGTTTCCGTTCATGGTTTGACTGTTGGTCCTTTCTGTTGTCTTATTGACGTTCTCACACAATCTGCTATATGTTTTTTCTTGTTTTCGCTTTTGAATTTGCCAAGTAGACCTTGATTAGTTTAGTTTCAGTTGTAGGATGTCTGGTGTGCGACATCGAGCGACAACGGGGAAGCCAAGTCGGATACCAGCCGCACATGGAGGAAAGGGCGACAGTCCTGTGCCGCGCGCAGCAAGTCTGCGGTATGGTAGTGGTCATGTCGTAGCCATAGTCGCCTTCTTCCTGATATTGCTGTACGCCGTATACATCGCCGGAGCACATCTGCCAGACGCCAAGGACGAGGAAGCTCCTGTGTCGGAATTCAGTGCCGTGCGTGCACGACGTCACCTTAAGGCCCTTACGAGTATGGGAAGTCGGCCCTCCGGCAGTTACGAAAGCGATGTGTTAGCCGTTGACTATCTGCTGGGCCAAGCCAAGCTAATCGCCGAGAAAGCTCTGCCGGAGTACGCGATAGAATATCATGTGCAGACTGTCTCTGGATCGCTAGCAGTCGCCAGGCAGCGTGGGTTTTGTATCACGGGAGCTTATTCCAATATAAACAATGTTGTGGTCAGGATCGTGCCGAAGGGCGTAGTAGCACCCGGAAGCATACTCGTCAATGCGCATTTCGACACAGTCCCCAAAACCGAAGGGGCCAGCGATGACGCAGTAAGCTGCGCTGTGATGTTGGAAATGCTGAGGGCATTGTCGAGAACCAGCTCCGCCCTGAAGCATGCTGTGGTTATGTTGTTTAATGGAGCTGAAGAGGGTGCGCTCCTTGGCTCGCACGCCTTCGTATCCCAGCATTCGTGGATGAGCGACGTTAAGACCGTTGTCAATATTGAAGCTGCTGGCTCCGGTAAGCTCGCATGACAGCTTTTATTTATGTGAAATGTGCGATGACTCACAAAGCGATAGCTTTAAGGCTGACGGCCAGTCCGGTCATTTGAGAAAGCGAGCTTTTGAAAGCCATCTATCCCCCTTTCTGTACCTCGCTGTCTAGTTGTGTTAATGATACATGATCCGGGAAATTTGCCAGGTCGGTTTTCCGTCCAGGAACGGGGAGCATGGAATATTGTACTTCCGTGCTTTTTCTTATTTTGTTTCTGAAACTCTAAGTTTTGTCAGCGCTGATGTGGCTTCAAATGTTTTAGGTTGTGTGCCCTCGCGCTTTGCCGGCAAAGCCAGCAGGTCTTTCTCTGCGCAAGCTATAGCACCGAACAACCGTGCTCGTAGACCAAATAGAAAGATTTCTGATCGGTCTCTAAGCTTCCTAGAAAGACCCGTCGCCATCATCCATTGCGTTTGGCTTAAGGGTTTGCGCCTCGAAACTCATTCTCTTTCGAAGCGAGAAATTTTAAGAAACTTCGAGAAATTTCTCGTCTGGTTTGAATCGAGCCCGATGTTCTTCTCGTCTCGGAACTTCTCGATTGTTTCGAGACGAGTTTTTAACTCAAAAAGTTTCGAGACGCAGACCCCTAGTTTCTGTGTGCTAACATAGTTAGTAATCTCTCTGTTTGGAGTGTTTGCTCACCCAACGTGACAGATCGCGTAACATAGTTAGAAATCTCTCCGTTTGGAGTTTTTGGTCACCCAACGATCGCGAAAATTTTATAAATGCTACTCTTATTTTGCTGTTAGTGTCTTGCTATGACTCATAGATGAATTCTTGACTTTCTGATCCTGCCTTGGTGTGATTTGTACGATTTGATTGTTTTTATTTCTTGTCAACACAGGTGCTCAAGAGGTTGTTTTCCAGGCAGGACCGGAGAATCCGTGGATCATTGAGACCTACGCTGCAACTGCCAAGTATCCGTTTGCGTCAGTCATAGCTCAGGAAATATTTCAGGCGGATGTTATTCCGTCTGATACAGACTTCCGTATATTCAGAGAATACGGCAACCTTTCAGGTAGCTTTTCCAAGGATCCTGTGTTAAGTTGATCTTAATTTTATTACTCTGCACTAAACCCTGGGAAACTTAGAAGATTACTCTTGGACGTCTTGGAAAAGAAGGGATAACCCTTAAGGCAGAAAAACATCTCCTAAAAATGGAATTAAAGTTCAGCTCTGGTTTGTATTTGCTTCCATGATGCGCATTTTTTCCATGTCATTTTTCCTTTCATTCTCCCTTTGGCTGGCCTTTCATTCGCATTTGCCTTTAAATTCCTAGTGCTATAGCAATTTGATGACAGCGTTTTGCCCATGTATCTCCATGGTATAGGTATCGATTTGGCTTTCGCAAAGAACGGTTATGTGTACCACACAAAGTTTGATGATGCGAAATCGATTCCGGATGGCTCGATACAGCACGCCGGTGACAACATATTAGCGCTGTTAAAGGGGCTCTCTGCGTCACCGTACCTAGCCGATCCTGGCGACTATCGTCATGGCGATGCGGTCTTTTTCGACGTGCTGGGCGTTTTCATGGTGGCGTACCCGAAGCGTCTGCAGCTGCTTATAAACGTTGTCACGTGTGTGGCCACGTTAGTTTACCTGTTCTGTGCCACGGTTTTGAAGAGGCGCTTTCCAAATCAAGGTAATCCTGTATCCTTAATCATGTAATCTTTCTTTTTCACTTGCTAGTGTGCAGGCTAGTGTTTTGGGATCTTCCGATGCAAGTAGTTGTTTTTATATTATTCCTAGTCTGCTGTTGCATTAGGTGATTTTAATTATGTACCACAGCACATCCCATAGCATAGCGTTTTGTTTTTAATTTTAGCTATGCATGTTGTCACAGCGTGTGCCTAGAATAATGTATGAACTGGCGCACGCTTTGGACCCTCAAAATAGAGATTTTCGTTGTAAGTGATGCTACTTTAAATCGTATCGATTTAGACGACTCTTTCCTCTCGGACCGCGCTTCATTCTCGAGTATGCTGATGTGCGCCGTTGTTATTGTCGCTTCCTGGATACTATCAGTACTGGTTGCCTTCTTCGTCTCACAGTTGGTCGTCCATCTTGGTCTGGCGATGTTTTGGTACAGCCGACCGAGCCTTGCTGTGTTGGTTTACGGTATGCCTGCGGTGTTTGGCTTGATCCTTGCTCACTATATTGGCAACGCCGCCATAAGGAAGGTGACTATCGCTATTGTAGTATATGATAGTATGTATTGTACTGCTATATATATATATACATATATATATATACATATATATATATATATATATATATATATATATATGATGTTGCATACATTAACTCATGCTAAAGACGTTTTTTGGGCAAGAGCCAGATACTGACAAGTTCGTTTAATGAGATGCTATTTTTCCTCGGGCTTTGATTTCACTTTTCGCATCAGGAAATTGAGTCCCCAGCCATTGCGCAAGAGTACGTGAATGCGAGTATGTGCTCGCGCGTTTGTGAATGTGAGTATTTGCATGTGGATATTAATTCGCAGCCGTTTTGAGTACTAGTCCGTGCTCGCATAGCAATATTCGCCTGTTCATAGATTCTCGAGAAGACCCAGCTGAAGTTTGCCTTTGTGGACGTGCATGTGGTCCGTACGAGGTTCAAGCGTCCGTGCAAGGGTATATTATAGTTTAGTAGCAGATCTTTGTGGTGACTGTGGATGTCTGTTGTTTTTCGTATCTAGTGTTCTTCTGTCAGTCTGCGCTCGTTTGAGTACGCGCATCTGCTCATCTACGTGACGCTCACGTTGGTAGCTACGCGCATGTCGCTGGCTTCGTCCTTCGTCCTGTGGCTGTGGGTCGTGTTCCCGCTCCTCCTCACCTGCATACCTATGGATTTCCTGACCATGCTGCCGGAAGCGAAGCACAACGGAGTGTTCATGCTGCACATCCTAGGTTGGACGGTACCGTGCGTGCTGACCATGTCGCAGATCAACGTGTTCTTTCTCTTCTTCATCCCGCTGTTTGGACGGAGTGGGCATGATTTTCCGTCTGATCATGCAGTCGCTGTGCTTCTGGGCTTGTCGGCTGCTCTTGTGCTCTCCATGCTGGTAGGTACTCTAGTGCGGCGCGGCTTGTAATCTGCTTATATGAAGATATGCGTTGCGATCGTCCGGTTATGTTTATTTTTGACCGCCGAAAGATTGCCTACATGCTTCCTACTAGGTTCCTATATCAGCGTGTCATTATTTGGTTATTTTGTGTCCTGTGCAAGTGCACGCGTGGAGCATATTTTTTTCGCATTAATATTTGGTGCTTCTCCCTGTGTTCATGCGGTTTTATGCAGCACTTAGATCATCGAGACTGCTTCTATGGCTTGCCCTTATTGATCGCTATACGTGTTTACTCCTATATAATTGTATACTTAATACTGTGTATTTGTATACTTGTTACTTAGGACTGTATACTTGTATACTTGTTTACTGTACCTACGGTATCATCTGCTATTTGCCTGCCCTTCGCATTCACAAGGTTTGACATTTTGACAACTCTTCTGTAAATTTTTATGCATATTTTTGGGATTAGAGATTGTTGTTGTTGTTGTCGTTCTTGCTGTTGTTGTTTTTTACCGCAGGCTTCGCTATACCACGGCGGCAGAAACATGAAGCGCTTCCTCTCCGTACTTGCCATTGCTTCGTGTCTCCCGTTGTTGTGTGTATGCGTTGTTGGAGCGCACCCCTACTCGCTTTCGGATCCGGTGACGCCAAAAAGACTGGAAATGCAGGTATATTTTATAATACATTACGTCGCTGATTGATTCTTACTTTGGGTGCGCTTTGACGTATATGATTTCTGGGTCTGAAACCGGCGGCCCGCGTGACGATTTTGGCCCTCGCTTTTAATATGAAAGTTTAGTTTGGTATGTGTGGCACTTCAGAGCACAGAAGCAGAACAGACAAATAAAGACTCTTGAGATAAAATATATAGTATCTCATAATACCGCTCATCAATGCATTTATTGGAAGAAGACACATCCTCTGTAGCCGGGGGCTAATATGATTGAGGATGCCACCTTGCTCAGGCTAAACACGCTCGTTTATTAGTTTGGATAAGAGGGACGTAGACACAGGGAGAAACTGGCAGAGTAAGGAAAAAAGTAGGTAAGACAAAGAAAAATAACTTTGCAGAGGTCTTATTTGAGACAATCTGACTTATGATATGTGCAGGTCTTAAGAAAACATCAACCTTATGAGGACTCATGACTACCAGACTGGCATAATTCTTTTGTATCGAAAGGATAATGGAAATAGAAAGTCAGTATATGGCGCTACTTCGACCGTTTTAAGTCTCGAACTCCTCAAGATAGTCTAAATATTAAACGTATTATACTCAGTTGAAACGTATTATACTCCGTTTAAATATTTATTTTATGAGCGTACCAACTTATCGAAAACAGTGTTAAAGAAAGAATATAAGAAAGTAGCGAAACTTCCGTAGATGGAGTTGTAATCACGATACTAGCTTAACAATAAAGCACCATCACCTTTTAATCCATCACCAAAATTGAGTGCCCTTAAAATATGATCTAAATTAGTCAGACAAACGATAAGTAATGAGCAATCCCAGTCATGCATAATTTATTTACAACTTTTTACGCCAAAATTTAATACCGAGATTGAATTTTATACAATGCAAAATTGAATACCAAAGCCAAGCATCAATAAAACGTGAATACCGACACCAAAATTAGGTAACCTTGACAATAATTTTACTGTACACTGACAAAAACTAGTTTGGTAAAACAGATAATAAGTAATGGGCACTCTCGAGCCACACATCGAGCCTACTTTCGCAGGCGTGCAAATCGCAAGATGTGCCCTATCAATAGGCGTTTTTCACGGTAAAATTAGAAAGCAGTACGAGGAGGTAAACCGTAAGAATCCGTCCCAATGACACTGGTTAATCATTAGGAGCAAACCCAATTCCATTATTTACATGACAACAAATGCCGTTCACTTACATTGCCAGCGTTAAAACGCCAAGACCTATTTGAACAATCATCTAAACTCTCACAAAAACATAAGATACCTCGCAGACGGTATAAGTAATAAATCAAAAGTTTTGCTATCTGCTGTACAAGCGAAAAAAAATAAACCACGTCCAGTCAGTTTGCGCTTTGAATAGTGAAATTTTAAAAAGCTACACGTTCGCAGCTTTGAGCACGGCTTCAATTTATTTTCTGAATATAAATTGTGGATTACTTATTTTGACTTTATTAGACTAGATAGTGTTGCTGCGAAGACGAACAAACGTGCATGTTGTTGAGCCAGTCATGGCTACTGTAATTTGATTTAATTGTCTCTGCAACACTCATTGCGCTGCTGTAGATATTCCGATGTTCTTATTGTATATTATTTATTTTCTCATTAACTCGCATTTCATTTGTGGTCAATAAATAGGGTTTTACTATGCTTGGAATTCTTTTAGCGAGGTTTTTCCTGTGGAAAAATCGGAGACCCCCGCCACTTTGACCCCACCGGCCTGTAGCTGATGTGAGTTTGACATCGCTTTCTGCCGTTTCGATGAGCGAGTCTAGCATTTAAGTTGTTTTTTCAGAGCGCGTGTCAAGTCCCTTGCTTGCATTTTACTAGAAATCAGGTGTGATGTTGGTTGTGAATCGGTGATGTGCCTTCATTTCAGCATACTCAGCGCACGTTTTACTACGGGAATGGCACGGTTCGTAAGCAAGACTCGGGGTTATTCCTCCAGCCGATGGACTATCTGAAAATGAAGTACATCGAGGACGTCCCTTTCTATAAGGACGTGGCCAATCTTGACTGCAGCGGAGCTTACTGCGGATTGCCATACTACTACGCGAAACGATACATATACAGGTGCTTGCCTATTTTTTATTTACTTAATTTTTTTTGTTAGTTTGGTTCCCTTCAGGTTATGTGCTAAACATTTTGGTGCTTTTCTCTTTTCTGTTGCTTTTCTTGTGAAGTGCTTTCTGGGATAGCTATGTGGAATTAAGGCGCTAACCTCTTGTTTATTTTGCCTACAAAGGCGGCTGTGGTTCCTTCACGGAGAAGGACTACCGTCAGACAAACGTCCTCTTACTCCTGCAATCTACGCAAAGGAAGTTGTTGCCCCTGGACGGTGGAGGTTTCACTTTGACGTACCAGGTGAGTGCTGAGTTGCGAGTTCTGTGCGTAGGTGTATGTCAACTCACTTTTGTAATCTGAGACCGCTTAGTACAGGTTGTCCGATTGTAATCTTTTGGTCGGGGATCTTCATGACTTGACATGGTCTTGGTCATGAATTTGTTGTTTTTTTGTTGATTTCATTGTTGTTCTTGTTTATTACTGTTGTTCTCGTTGTTGTTGTTGTTGTTTTTGTTGTTGTGCTTGTTTTTGTGGTTGTTGTTCCTGTTTTTGGTTGTAGCTTTGTTTTGGTCGGCTTTTTAGTCGGCTTCGGTTCGTCCTTTAACTGTTCTGGTCTTGGTTTTGGTCTCGTTACATGTTCGCTCCGAAAAAACTTACTCCATCGCCTGTACAGTATGTAGTCCTTACAGTACTCGAAAAATACGTATATTACGATGCCATTGGGGATTCCCGAAGTGCGGTACTATGTCATTGGGGATCTCCGAAAAATGGCACGTTTTATATGTGGATATCCGAAGCATGGTGCGACGTACCTTGAACTTCTAGAATGTTCCTTGCTAATGCATACTATGAGCTCGTGATCCGAAATATTGATTGAGGTAAATTTCCTTGAACTAATAAACCAAGACGAGTTTGGAGGTTAGTAGTGAATTTGGCTTGAATTTGTTTTGCGGAAAATTTTGAGGCTCGTATAACGGATACGCTTTTTATCACAAGTAACTTAAGAAGTTTCCAATGCTTCCTTCTAGAAGTCTGGTTAAATGTCACAGATTTGTCAGTGTATGCGTTTGTATGGTGAAAGTTATGGGTATGCCTGTGTATGCGTTTACCTGGTAGCAAGCTTTTTGTGCAATGGAGCCGAACTTGTGTTCTTTATATCTAGGACCGCCGCGAATGAACTTGTACTTGTCTCCGAAGGATAATGTCCGTCTCTCTGATTGGTCATTTTACCGTCAGCGTAAAGATGAATCAGGAACTATATGCTCCACTTCTGATTTCGTTGGATCGTACGCTCATATGGTCTTCTACTCTCGAGGCTACCAGGATTCTAGTAGCTGGAAATTTTGGATCGAGCTTCAGGTCAGCATGTAATATCAGCGTTGTCGCTGGCTGCCGTTGCTTAGCTTGATGCTGCATGTTTGTTGAAGAATTGAGCGATTTTTTCCCGGAGTAGATTCGAGTATATTCATGCACACTTCATGTTGCCCATCGAGCGGGGAAAACTTGGTAGGTTGGGTCCGAGCTTGAAATCATCGACGTAGCGCTACAGGGAGTTAAGGATGTACAATTTTGCATTATTCATGTAAGATTGTAGTGTAAGGCTCCATGTTTCTCCTAGTTACACTTTTCGGTTGCCTAGTTTGGGAGTTTGCCTCAATTTGACGACTTCTTTGAACAACGGAAAGAAATTATTATATATATATATATATATATATAGTATATATAGTATATATAGTATATATAGTATGTATAGTATATATAAGTACAAGCGCGGCTAGTCGGTGCAAACCAGTACATCGTAATTATACTTGGCTTTCGGGGCAAAACAGGTAGAGTGAAGCTTTGGTTTGGTCTGTAAGATGGTAGCAGTTGTGAATTAGCGTTAATGATGTGTGAGAGTATAGAATTCTGTTAAGGCAAGATGCGGGCATTTGTACGTATGAAATCTACTGAAATATGTTTTAGTAGTTGTTTCAAGATTTGTTTAGCTTTTGAAAGAATCTTGTAGATGTAAATTCAGTTCACTCATAGGCGGAGTCCGATGCCATGGAAGATTTAGGGGAGATCGGAATAGCACGCTTCTACTTTTCGGGCGAGGAATCCCGGACAACGTTTCTTAAGCGGGCCATTAGTGAACTGCCAAAGTTTGTTTGCGATCAAGCTTGGACTAGCTGTTACGATAGCTTTTTGCTTGTCAAGTAACTGCTATGAATATGTGGATTAGTCCAGAGGTAGACCAGTTCGACGTCGCGCCAAAGAAAGGATCCTGAGACGCTTGTTTGCGGAGTGCTTGGAGCTCTTCGAAGAAGATTTTCGATTTCTTAACTCGCGAGTAAGGTCTAGTCCTTCGTTTTATTTTTCTTTTACTTGGTTTGACTGTCGAAATTTAGGTAGGCGCAGCTGGCTGTGATAATCTGTGAGGCGTCCATTTTATGCGCATTTGTTCATGTGAATCTGGAGCTCGTCGAGGGTGTTATCCTTGCTTGTGTGTATTGTGCGTCGATGTGCGATTATGTTTGTGTGTGCGTGCGTGTCTGTATGTGTGTGTGTGTGTGTGTGTGTGTGTGTGTGTGTGTGTGTGTGTGTGTGTATGTATGTGTGTGCATGTATGTGTGTGTATGTTTATGTGTGTGTGTGCGTGTGTGTGTGTGTTAGTGTGTGTGTGATGTGGTCTGATCTGATCTCCTCGAGTCGGAATTTGATATGTATAATTGCAACAGTGTGGTTAGGATTTACCGCTCTTTGCCTCTTGATAGAAGGCCCGAGTAATCTGTTAGTACTGCGCTATGTGAGCATCGAGTCAATGCGAAGTCCTTTTGACGTGGATTATATATATGGAAAGGGAGCTAGTTTTCCGCTGGTATTAGTTGGATTCTCAGTGTGTGCACACGTACCCGATATTATTTCTGTTAGGCTTGCTTATGCTTCGTGTGCGTACGACTTGTATTGCTTACGGCACAATTGTTATTTTTGTATCAGTTACGAATTTGTGGGTCTACAGACGATTCACCTCAGTAAAAGTTCAGCGCTAGTCAATTCATTGCAGGCACATTTCAGCGCACCTCAGTTCAGCGCAGGGTTATTTCAGCGCATCTCGATTCATCTCATGGCGTTTTCGCGCTAGAATGATTTGCTCATTCCTCCACACGACACGAGGATGTTAGCAAAGTGATCTTGATTAACAAAACTTAAAACTCGCGATTTGAAAATTTTCTCCAAGGCTGTGCGAGAGGGGTTGGGCAACTGATGCAGATTTAATTGGGTGGTCTGTTTTTGTTGATAGGTGTGTGTATGTTCAAGCTATGATCTGTAGATAGGCGTTTGTTCTGACAGACATGCCATCTATATTTCATGTGCAGAAAATGCACGGATGTCTTAATATATCTTGTAAATATTATCTTAGCTTATGTTGTCATATTCTTGCTCAGGGAGCGCAAAGCCCCTCCAAGTCCCTGGAGTAGATTTTTAGCTGTTTTTGCCCCTATCTCTCATCGAAAACAATACGCGGAATAGAATCTATGACGAGCTACCAAAAGCGCAGGAAGATGTTATGCAGAAATCGCTGGATGTGATTGCTTTACATTCAAACAATTGTCGTGTTAGTGAGGACGCAGAATTAGGTTTCCGCAATGTCAACTTTTCCAATACAGGCACTAAAAATTTTTAAATATGGATCTACGCCCGGCCGTAGATCTCGTTTAAAAGACGGATTACATGTCATACCTAGCCATACCTAGATGGCTTGGGTGACGTTTGCTCATTTAAAAATGCTCGATTGAAAACATCTAAGTTTGCACCCATCATTAGCAGTTATTCGAAATTACCGTTTTGGTTACGCTAAATCGACCAGGATGATTAAAAGAGATAGGAAAACAAAAGACATTGTTTTGCTTAGCAGCAAGTTACATGATTGAATCGACAGTTGATCGAGCGCACGCATACCTTGCAGTTTGCATAGTGCTATTTGCGCGATGCGCTGAATGTCTACGCGTTATCTAGCGGTGCGCTAAAGTGCGGCTGCGCTGAAATGTGGATGCGTTGATTGTTGTCATTGTTGGCTAATACGGGATGCCTTGACACGTGTTGCGCTGAATCGTTGTTACGTCGGAAGTTGTTTTGGTTTATTGTTTAAGCGCTTGTGCTGCATTTGAATTAAAAGCGCGAGCGGTTTACGTTTCTCAAGATGCTGATTGTATTGGAATGGCAAAAAAATTGCGTTCCCGATTGAGGCATTTTTTATTTTTTTTATTAATTTTTTTTTTTTTTTGAGTCTCGTTCGTTTTGTGGCTGATGTAACGATGTGGACGATCTTTTGTACAAATTAGCCATCAAATTTGCTTCAGAAGAAAGTAATGCATTGTTTGTCTTGATAACTCGACTTCGGAAGCAACTTTGGAGGTTAGCTTAAGCTTTTTGTGACGCTGGCGGCGCCATATTTGTATGGTGATTTTCTTACCATGCTACGCGGACGGATCAATAGTTAAGTTTTCCTCGACCTGTCGCCAATGAACAATTTATAGACGTGGTGACTAGTAAACCAAGTTCTGCACTGCACTGCCCGATGACCGTATGCAGTGTTGGATGTTTCTATGAACTCTCGTAGCTTCTATGGCTTTACCCATCCAGACACGTCCCGACCTTCCTCCACAAATGCTTAGGTGTTGTCATCTTGCAAAAATACTCTCGCGAATTGCCACTCGGCAAAGCTTTCCCTGATGTTGATAGTGAATAATCTGTTATTTAATGCGTGTTGACTGCAAATTAGGTTTTCGGGGATCGAACATGTCTGACGGTTCCAATGCAAGTACGAACGTGGCACCAGGTACTTGACTGGGTACCAGCCTTAGCCATGGGCGTAGAAGCCAAAAAAAAGCGTCTGATATCTATGGCCAGCCTGTGCGTTCCTTGATTTGATATATATATATATATAATAATATACATATATACAACAAATAACATATATATAATATATGTATATATATGTATAGCAATCCTTATAGCAATCAACAAGAACAAATTTCAACGATCGGTTTTTTGTCTTCCGAGCCAGATTAAATTGATGGGTATGACACTGTCACCAAACCCCGTGACAAGGTTCAATAAATTCGTGAATCTACGTACTCAGTAGAGCTGCCCGTAAGAAACTCCC
>QQSS02109857.1:0-16502 GCA_003687565.2 Craspedacusta sowerbii
TATGTATGTATGTATGTATGTATGTATGTATGTATGTATGTATGTATGTGTGTGTATGTATGTATGTATGTATGTATTGTGTATGAATACATGTATACTTACATCATGCATATATACTTATATATGTTATCTAAATTTTTCCTTATGAATAAGAATGCAGAATGAACGTTACCCATGCAGCACTTAACGGGTCTTATAATGTTGTCTCGCGTTTGAAAAACGATATATGACCCTGAGCTGTATGGCTCAGGCACAGCATTGCAGCAACGAGTATCACGCAGATCATTCCTGACCGCATTCTTGTAAGTTCCTGGCAGACTTTCTTTAGTTCACTAAGACGATGAGCTTCCTATGGTGTTCCAAGCTTTTGTGAATGTTTAGATCAAATGTGGGTGCAATTTATAGGCCACTGTTTGCACCTGCTGAACTTTGCTCCTACAATGGCTTTATTTTATTTTTCGAGAGACTGACTTCTGATTTACTATAATATACTATTTAGCATCTTCAAGTGCAGGACCTACTTTGACTAAGGGCTTAAACGGGACGTTGCCTTACAGATGCTTTTGCACTTATGAGTTTCACCTCTGTTATGGTCACTCACTAAATATAGAACGCCCACCAAAAAAGGAAGTCAAATAAAGGCGGAAGAAATTTCTAAATGCTGGGGAATGAGTCATAAGCCACTTGACTCCTTTTTTTTTTAAATATAACGCTGTTGATAAATGTACCATGCTAGTAAAAAAAAAAACTACAGGATGTCTTCAGTTATATCTATTATACCAGTAATTCTTAACATACGAGTCAAACCAAGACTTCCGAATTTGGCCTTCGAGAGATTAGCCTCCAGGGCTAATCGAATTGAGTTGCCTCCAATATCTTAACATCTTCTAAGAGACTGCGAACTTGCACTCACTTAGCAGTACAACAAATGAGGATCTCACCAAGCTATGTAACTACACGTACTATCGTCAACTTATCGTCAGTCCGAGTAC
Source organism: Craspedacusta sowerbii (assembly GCA_003687565.2). Classification (NCBI taxonomy): domain Eukaryota; kingdom Metazoa; phylum Cnidaria; class Hydrozoa; order Limnomedusae; family Olindiidae; genus Craspedacusta; species Craspedacusta sowerbii. The sequence continues at coordinate 993 of QQSS02109857.1, forward strand.
GTGCGCCTTCTCGACAAGTTGTCAAGATTTTATGTACAGGAGAATCGAACCAATTAAACATAGGTCAGCAGAGGGAATATATGGGTCAGAACGCATGTCGAAACAAGGCCAAGCGTCTAGCATAAAGTAAGTCAATTCCCATAGTAGGACCTCATTTTCAAGGAATGGATAACACCAAGCCTTCGTTAAAATATTGACGCTATAGAATATGCTGTCTTTGAAAGTGAAGCACAAATAAATCATTTGATCGATCCCTAATACACTCAATAGAAATGCAAGAACATAAAGGGAAACCAAAATTATAAATTAAGGATACACATCCCAACATAGTCATACGCGGCGACCAATAACGCTTTAATCTCCATTTTAAACATCGATTTGGAATTAGAATTGTTTATATTGATGTCGTGTAGGTGGTTGTATAGTACAGCGCCTTTAAATTTTACATTGCTTCTGCCATAGGCTTCAGTCCTTCGTACGGGTACTAAGAGAATTGCTACTTCACTTGTTCTCGTCTTCACTTTACAAGAGTGGTAGTTGAAGCAGATCAGAAACAGAGCAGATTTTTTATGCTGGCCTATTTCGTATTAGATTTGCTATGAGGGATTTAAGGCGCCATGTTCACCGCTGTCGCAAGCATACCTCTTAAAAGCCTCCTCGAGCGATCTGATCTTACTTGTGTTCGCAAGAGCTCTGCTGCTAGGCTCAAATCTAATTTATTTATCCTTTTCGGTATGGTAATGAGAATCCTAATAAATATCAAGCCAGTAAATTAATCTGTTTCAAATCAGTTGACGCAGAAAAAGCAGTGAAAAGTACCAAAGCAGGTCCTATGCTTATTGTGTGATGTTATTTTGTATTTGTATTCTATAAATTAGGTTGACCATAAAAATAGCCATGTTGAGCCAACATCATTCTATTACACTGGTCAGCAAAGGAAATCTTGGTACTTTTACTAGAGTTGTGATGGAGAGAAACAATGATTGACCAGAAGGAGCATTTTTTCTTTACAGCAGTTGAGTGCAACAAAGTCAAGAAAATTAGCCAACTGAAGCTGTAAAGAATTCTCTCCCAGCTTTCAAGTGTCGTCAAAGCTTGCAACTGTAAGCAAGAAAAAACGGAACTCTGTAAGCTATTTATTTAAGACCTGCAGAAAGGCCAGGGGGTATGAACCTCGAGTCTGAGGCTACTTTTTGAGCGCCCGCGGTAACTGTGGGCTCGGAGAGACTTGAAGAGGGAACACTCAGACTAGTGAAAGCTAATTTCTACGGCCGCAATGTATCACTGCAGAATTAGCTTTTCTATAGTGAGATAAAGTGGGCTGAAGACATTTTTAGGGGACTTGCGCAACCTTAACGACTGCGATTTCTTTTTTTGGGCTCACGCTCTAAGGAGGTTATCCATGGGGATTTACAGTCTTCCGCTTCATCAACCGACAAAATTGGAGCATAATCTATGCTTCTGATCCAAAGCCTTAGAATACTATTTGATGATGATAATTATTGCCATTCTTTCAGGAGACAGGAAGCATGGCAGTAGTTTACTAGAGATAAAAGCAACCCTCTGATTTTGACGTTTTTTGCGATCTCATTCGTATAACAGAAAGGGATCCCCATTTGTGGAATTTTCAGCGCGCAACAGTACCACGTTGTGTCATGGTAGATCACCTGTATGAGCTGCCCAACATTTCCTGCGGCGTTACCAAAGGGGTTCTTACACCACAATTATTTATGAAGGTGCCTTAAAAAATTACTGATTCCACGAATGACTAAATAGAACCTGTGTACAGACGCTGCCGCCTGCATGGCTGCGCACATAAATCCGGTTTGTACAAGCTGGGCGATCTCTCCCTTCTATTGATGAGTATCGCTATATGCTGGCAGCCAAATCTGTTATGCAAGAGCCAATCTACTATCTACATGAGTCAATACACAATTGGAGCGACACAGATTAAATTGATATAGCTTATTTAGCAAGCTGGCTTGGAATACGAATTGAGTCAAATTAACCTTTAAGGCAAATCTGCTCCATATGAAGATCATAATAACCTTGTAGGATGCATAGATAAAATTTAAGAACATAATTATATTTCCACGTCACTTCATAAATCAAAATTCTATTTAATTAATCAGCAAGGCTATCAATACCTGTAAGAGAGGGACTAACACTTACCGAACAAAGCACCCCAGGTAGCAGTGAACGTGTCGGAACTTTGTCCCTATGATTGTTAAATCTGTTCTGGGGAAATTCAACCGCGAGTATTCATTGTAGGTGCCTGGTATGTTTAACCGAAAATATTTTATATTCGTAAGAATAAGCTGCGAAAGCTTACGTACAAGAAAACTCCCCGACTTCCTAAAAGAAAAAAGGTTATTTTCATAAAATCTTTAAGGAGTGGCCTTTCTAAAAATGCTTTTGCTTGCGAAATACATTATTTAGCGTAACCATAAGCAATATTGCTTGGACTTATATATACATGCCAGCTGTTAAAAAAGGAGTCTTCACATTTGCATTGGCTCACCTTCTTTTGAAATCAATGAGAAGCAGAGAAAGTTAGAACTTTCAAACTCAAAATACCAACAAACGCGAGCTAAGCTTTACTTGCAACCTGGAACACTATGTAGTCAGTGCTTTTGAATTTTGTGACGCACTTTTTATATGCTTTTGAAGATTCAGTGAACTTGAGCTTAAAGTTTCTTTTATACAAACAAAAAAAAAAGGAAAAACCACAAATGATATCCCTAAGCGTTACAAAAACTTTAATGAGGATGTGATGTTTCGAGCAATAGATCTAGATGTAATTTTATTTCTAGGCGTGAATACACCAATTGGTCAATAATTGACGCTACAAATGCTCACCGATTAACAATTCCAAAAGGGATGGCACAAAGTAAACTATAGTTCAAGAATAAAAAACACGAGGGAATAACAGCTGTACGCAAGCGCGCAATTAGTGAGAGAAGAACTACGTAGGAAGGCAGAAAGAATAGATCTAGATAGAAAGAGTAAGAGCTAGATGGTTAAGTTGGGCGTTAAGGTTAGGCTTTAGCCATTGAATAAACATGGCCTATTTACGTTTCCGCTGAAAATCAATCGGGGCTTCATCTAAAACAGAAAAAGAAAGATCAGAACACTGGCGCTTACAATCATGAGTTGCTTGCAAGTGTTTGTAAATATGCGAGGACTTATTTTTTCTCAAGTCTTCATCAATCCGAGTTTTCAGATGTAGCAGCCATTACAGCCAGCACAAAAAAAAATTATAAATAACTCCAGATTATAAACATTGGGAAGCGGATCCTTTATAGAAAAGTAAGACCCAGACTTAAATGAAACAAAAATCAGTTAAACATCGATACCTACGCAATACCTTCTAACAATGTTACGAATTTTTTGGTTAGTTAACTTAGATACAAAACCTATATATGGGAGCTTGTAGTAGCACGTTCGTTCACCCGTCCATAATTTATCACATGGGTTAGTCTTGGATTCAAACTTATTATGCAGATAGGACTTTATACATTTGCTGATGAGGCTCTCGGGGAATTGATTTTTCGCTTGAGTAGTGGTAGTTTTTTCTAAATCGCTGTGAAACCCAGACCATGAAATATTAATTGTAAATACGCGATCGAAGAGATTTTTGATCAAGCCAATCTTATATGAATTGCTGCAGAAGCTGTTAAAGTTAGTGAGTAGACCGGTAAATGTCACTTTACGGTAAATAGAAGTGGTGAAACAATCGCCATTTATTCCGTCTACTAAAACATCGAGAAACGGCAGTTTCCGATCTGTTTCATATTCTACCGTAAACTTAATGCTAGGGTGACTGCTGTTTAGGTACTCTAGAAAAGGCTCAACATCACTCATTGATTTAAACAAACAAAATACGTCGTCTACGTACCTTCCATGGAAGCATGGTTTAGAGCCAGAATATTCAGACAGCCATTCTTTCTAGTTTATTCCCATGAAGAGATTGGCCAGTTCTTGTCCAAGTTGGGACCCCATGGTCACACCAATAGGCAGTAAATTAGTACATACGATGTTGAGGTACGCCTAGACATGCTTTTGACCAAAGAAGGCTGAAGTTTCAGCGAAATCAGCAAAGTTGTCAGAAGAAAAATTACAACAGTAAGTCTAAAAAATTACAATTCAAACATCGTGCGTCTATTACAAAATACATAAGGCGCTACATCTGCTTAAAACTTATCCCTATAATATCAATTCATAAATAAGAACGATAAGTTGCTATATGATTTCCACGCCCGAAAAGCTTCTCGCAATTGGTGTCGAGAGAACAATTGAAAAGTAAAAAGAATACGACGGTAAATACTTGACTCTAATATTGACTTTTAAGCTGCGAGTTGGTCTTAATAGCGCCGAGTAGTACTTTACTTCATAACGCCTTCACGCTTTCATTCTTTTGTTTGCAAACACAATCCTGGTTGAACATGTAGGTTACATGGAGGGGCGTCCTTGCTTATGGCGCACATTGCGTGTGCGTTTCCAAGAGCAACCCAACATCATGGAACTCATCGGAGTCGGAGTTATTTTTTTTTTTAAAGGAATACATAATTCTTTTGAATGAACCCGTGAACGTTCTGTAAAACATTGGTAAATTTGACGATCCTGAAGCATAGAAACCTATCTGGAATTAAAATTTTGTTGTTTTTGAAGAGAAATAAAAAATAAATAGCTAAATAAACTAATAAACAAATAAATGAATGGATAATAATAATAAATAGTCACATTTAAAAGAACATCAGTCTGTTATTATTTCATTAAAAATTAAAAGCACTTAAAATTAACATTTCGTGGATGCTTTCTTATCTACGCACTTAGATGTCGTGGCCCATGGCCTCATTATTCAGTACATTCAGTACCATCTTGCCAACATGCTAGATCCACTTCGTTTTACAAAGCAAACTAGCATGGCGGTTCGGTGTAAATCGCAATAAGCTCTCCATAAGCTAAAACGTTGTAAATCTTTGACCTTATATCAATTTTTATCTGAATCTGAGTATTCGAAACAAAAAATAGCTATTTAAAGGAGTGCATATTACAGCAAAGTTTTAGAAAAAAAATCTAATATGGCCTCAGTGTCCTAACATGGCCTGTTAAAAGAACTGAGTGATTCAAGGAATCATAGAAATTGCATGGTGTCTCTTATTTTATGTCACAGGATAAAAGTTTTGACTTCCATCCAAAGTTTGTTTCCTTGTAATTTATAGGTAAAGCAAAGAAAATCTAAAAAAGGAGCTTCCTTCCTTATTACCTAATTGTCTGTTAAACCTTTAAAGATGGTCTCTTTAATCGATCAAAATAAGGTTTATGTTCAAGAGGCATGTTTTAGAAAAGATTTTTGTTCAAGTTTATCTTAATCTTATTTTATATTGACATCACTAGATCAAAAAATTCTTCAATTGCTTAGAACTTCACATTAATATTTTATGTCATATTATTATTTTTATTATTATTTTATATACTAATTTAATTTTTTTTTCAGTACTAGTTTTTTTGCATGTTAATCTTGCAAATTTCTAAGAGAAATGTATGATGATGGGTCTGCCCTGTCTGTATCTGTAAGTGAAGATGAGCCTTTCAAGAATGACAAGTACGATAATGGCCCCGCCTGTGGTGAGTCTAGCAGTAAGGACTTAAAGGGTATGTGTCATTATCATGGTTTCTTAGTTTTATTTATGCTGTTCTTTCTTGGTAAGGGTATGGGTTGCAAAATATGTATAAGGTTACATACTTAGTATTGTTTGTCCCTGCTCAATCGAGGCAAGTTAAGTATGGGGTCATGATTTAGAAGGTTTTATATATCAAGCATTGAGAATGGTACAATCATCAAACAAATGTTTTTATGCAATGTGCTAAATGTATATTATGTACATTATGAACAAGCAGCAACAATATTTTTGTAGACTTGATGATATCCTACTTGCGTATGTAGGCTTTTGCGGAGGCATTGAGAGTGATTCTGAGTTTTCTGATGATGAAGCTGACGAAGTTTATGGTCCATCGGTGGAGCTTGGACTTGGTTGTAAGTGAAAGAATATTTGTTCCTCTTTTGATATAAAGGTAGCCATCTCATGATCCTATATTGGATATGCCTGACCATTGTTTGATTTAGAAAGAATAACATATTTGCATGATAAGGGACCTATAACTTACTAAGAAATAAAGTTATAAGTAAATAAACTAATAGTTTATTGAGCTGTACCACTTAACAATCCAAGTTCTTCCTGTGGGTTTGGGTTTCTAAGCAATGTCATGCAATGTCAATGGATTTTGAGTACAGCACATGGTTAGGTTGCTCTTATTGCCATGTTAATTCGGATGGAAAGCCAAAAGTGAAAAAAAATCAAATGGCTAGGTTGGGCTATGGTTGTACCTGCAAATCAGTTAAATTCAGGTTATTCATTGGAATGGTAAATTATTTTTATTGAAGCAAAAATATGCTTACAGTATTTAAAGTAAATATTAAGTTTAGCTGAATTGAATAAAGTTAGTTTCAATAGGCAAAAACAAAACAACAAAGCAAAAACGTTGAGATAATAAAATTTTGTTCCACAGCAGTTGGGAATCTAATCTGTATTTTAAGAACTCATTCTGATACACTTGGTGCGTTGTTGCAGGTGGCGGGTTGTCATGCCGATATAGCCAGCGTCGCACTGGCTGCATTGAAATTTGTAAACAAGGCATTGTTGACTCACGATCTTTGGCTTCGCTTCCTGTGGTCTAAAACTTTCGCCTATTTTTTCTGCTCATGAATATTGGCCGTACTTTACATGCCAGATCACTTGCGCGGTGCTTCAGGTTGCGTGCACTCTTTTGATGATTATAAAGAATAATGAGTTGCACGGTCTCATCGGCGAAACTGTCATCCAAGTTACAAAGTCAAGTACAATCCGTTCAAATAAAGCTGACGGGTAGGCTAACTTTAGAAAGGTTGTTCGCAAATGTTCGACTTCTTCATTACAGGTGGACCACTCACTACTCAAACGATACGCCCTGTAAAGCATTGACTTGATTAAACATTTCTTGTATCGAACATCTGTATGACTCTGGAAGTGCAGTAGGAGACCGGTATCCGTGGCTTATGAAAAACAGATGTAGGCAGTATCCGCTTTTCTGTGTTTATCCACCCCCCACAGAATGAGATACCATTGTTCTGTTCCACCTCGAGGAGAAGGTACGCAACGAAGGCAAACTTGCCGAGTTTTACAAATGCTTTGTCGATGCACCTTGACAATAATGCCTAGCGAAATTGCGGACAAGGATTTCCTTACTGAGCTTAATAGTCTTCATTCGTCGCTGTCCTTTACAGCAGAAAACATGTTAAATGGAAACTTAATTTAAGCCGTCGAGTGCCGTTCTTGATAAATCACACTAAGGATTCTGCTCGTTGTGTACTTACTCAAGCCATCGCAAGAACTCTATTTGGGGCGAGTGACCGATGTCAAAAGGCACAAAGCTTCTCCTTTAAAACGAGTGTAGAGGTTCGCCACAAAGGTGGGAGGCACCTGGATACTTCATCCGCTCATTGACCATCCGTTATTTTCAGAACTGACCAGGCCTTGGTGGTGAACAACCCTGTCTCAGTAGGCAAACCAGACGTCCAGGGGACGTCCAAATCGGACGTGGTGGACGTCCGAAATGGACGCCCGCTGTACGTCGCTTGACGTACCGAATGCAACAACTTTGTTCCCTCTAAATTGGACGACCACAGGCGTCCTCAAGACGTGCCGTGGATGAAGCGGATGTCTCAAATGGACGACCTCCGTACGTCGCCTGGAAGTACGGAATCCAACAACTTTCGTCCGCCCTAAATGGGCGTTCGCAAACGTCTAGTGTAGTGCAAGTCCGCGGAAAACCAACGGACGTCCATCAGGCATCGCATGAATAGACGAAGTAGACGTCCTTTTTTTACATCTGGCAGACATTCTACAGAAAGTGTCTGCTATAGTTCAAAAACTTCCTGAGCCTTTGTAGTTTTCTCACGTTCAGTCCGTTTTCAGACGAATTTCATGGACAAAACTGGGGTGAGCTTTGAACACAAGCGAAGCAATGGCAAGCACGCAACCAAAAACATCAGCGTTGGAAGGGTAAAATATATACCCTCCTGTGCAAATTCTCGAGAAGCTGTTTCAAAGTCAGCGTATAAGAAAACTTAACATCCCTGGTTTACTTTGAAAGAAATGGGCAGTGGCCAGTTTATAATGGCGGAAATGCGACCAAAAATCCAACGCACAATGTGTCAAAGAAACTTTATGTAAGTGCCAGTAAACTCTTTTCTCGTTGTTTTAAGCCCCAGACGATTACACCCATCCCTACAATCAGGCCCAGGAGAGTTCTATATTCATATATATTTCAATTAGAAAAGATTGCTTACAACAACTTAATAAGTTTCGAATTAAATAATCCAGAGTACCTTTTTGGATACTACTCCTCCGTAGAAAGTGATTAGCGCTTCTAAAAGTAAAAATAATAGGATCAAATAATTTATTCTACTCGACGACAAAAAGACCAAAAGGATCAAGATATACAGTGCCATCTAATTTCGCTGATACGCACAAATATAATTAAATAGAGTTCCAAGAAGAGATCTTGAATGAAAACGTATGCTGAGATACCTTACCTTTCACAATTTATGTCTCTTCGTGCCAGCGACTCGTCTTTTCTCATTCAGTCGCTTAAACTTGGCCAGCAGGCCTCGACGCGAAAACTCATCGATGCTTTTATTTGCCTTTGGTTTGCTTTCCTGATGTTTTGTATCTGATTGATCTGAGTGTAAGAAATCATGAGCTATTACTTGTCACTTCCAAAAGACGCGACGGAATTGGATAAAAGAATGGAGAAAAAAGCCCCAAAAATTCACAAAACAAGGTGCCGCATGTCAAAAAAGCTTTGAAAGAAATGTATCTAATATCAAACTGTACCCGGTCATCACGTGTACCTCTTTATGTGTTCCAGAGGCGGTCCCATGTCCTAATACGTCCAGTCGCTCTAAAATTCTCTGTTACATGCTCTTCGTGGATAGCTCTCCAGCTGCACGAGCAGTGCATAATGGAACTCTTAGAAGTATTAGCGGGAGTTCTATCTCAAATCCATCCCACATCTTGAACTAAAGAACATTGTCCAGTACTCAACGCCAAGATAACATATTTCCCATCTTCAAACTGAGAGCTCGCATGTGGCTTGACTGCAGTATCATTTGCAAATCATAAGATAGCTCCTGACAGCCGTACTCTTGTAATATAGAAGTAAATTATTAGCACTGTAGCGAGTACAGCCATGCTTTATGGATCGCGACAGATCTTGAAAGACAGTTATCTGCAAATCACAAACTCACTTAATATTAGAGATACTGTTCTAAATATTTTTCCAGGGTGGTCACAACATAGATGTGAGCACCTTTTCAAGCATAAGTTGATTGTTCATACACTAGAGTTTCATTTTTTAGAAACGTCTTTGGGTTTGGAATGAAAGCTGGCGTTGAGATGCCCCAAAGCATCACTTTATCCACTGGCTAATATTTTTCTACAAGCTACCACACATTGGCTTTGGGCAAAGGTCACTGCTAAATGATTATGGGAAACCCTTCATGCCCTCTTTTTCAAATTTTGCCAAATCAAGACGCTCTGCCTGTAATCCTAAGACAAAATGGCAAATACTGTTAAATACTCATCGCATACACACCTGTTACATACAGCCAACGGGTGATTAGGGTAATAATCATGAAACAAGTGATGCACAAGCTACATTCATGCGCACATTAGGGTAAAGCAAAAAAGCGGCCAGCCACTTCCATATTGACAAATTAGTCATAGTGCTGCTCAACCTTGCATTCAGCATACACGTATAGAAATATATATTGTAAATGATTGACTGTAAAAACTGTGATAAATCGTCATACACAAGCAACCAAGCTGTATTAAAATATTTTGCAGATAAATCTAAATCATGAAGCTTCGAAGCACACTGTGAATGTTTGACAAGAAAGGTATGGCAGTTGTTTACGAAAACGCTCGTTCGGGGACCTCCACATTTGGACGAGACGCTGGGAAGATGTTGGTACGAAGTAGGATGTCCATAGACGTACCGTGGACGTACTTGTGCCCACTGGGGCTGGAAATTTCCCGAAAAACGAGAAACAGTTGTTTGCATGCAAACCACCTCCGCACTGACTGGCACCCCTGCTTGGCTTGGTTTGGTCAGCGGAGAAGAAATAGTTTGTTTCAGTAGAATGTTTAAATGGGCTACTAAATTTACCATGGAATTAGCCTGATCTTAAGGTAGACTTCTTATGAAATTCTTATAAAATTCTACGCAACCGACTGCCGTGCTCCTCGTGGTAGGTTTCCTACCGAGCAATCAGTCGTCAGCATCGGGTCTAGCTTAAACAAAAGTGCGTCCAACTGGTGCTTTTGATATGATCTGTGCGTTGTTTTAAGGAGCGACCGATTCCTATGAAGTCTGACCTTACTCTTAAAGCAGTACGTAACCAAGTAGCCTGCGGCATGCAGCATACTGCATTGTTACTCCTAAGCTCGCTAGACAGTAGTTTTGGTCTACCTTGCCTTGGTGTGGTTTGTGAGCAATCGCGGCCCTTGAATTGAATGAATTTGGGTAAACATAAACCCACGGGTAAAGTTTTTAATGCATTGATCAAAATTTTTGTTGTATTTTGGCATGCTGTGATTAAGTAACTTGTACTGAATTATCTATTGTTGTAGCCCTGCATTCTCTTGATTATTAAAGTTAATTTCTTCGCTTCAGCTTGGATACCGAAAGTTTTTGATAATGCGAGTTATCGAACTACGCAATTGATAATTAAGAAAAAGCAAGGGAAAACGGTGAGCATATTTTGATCCAAATTTTACTTGCTATCGAAAGGATGTCAAGTAGTTTGAGATATGTCTTTGAATTTAATTTCATGGAAAAGCCGTGTATTTACGGCAATGATTTTGGGGAAGTTAATTATCTGTAAAGTGTGCATAGCTTGGCTTATAATTTTGCGTATACCGTTGATATGCCATAGGTAACCCACTTGAGGCAGCCAAGAGACCTGTATGCATTAAGCAAAGCAACCTCGCAAGTAGCTCCAAGATGGTGAGATTTTAAAATCATGTTTATTGTACTTAGACAGCAAGCTTTCCCGCAGCACATAGCAAAAATATGTTTGCTTAACCTTAAAGTTTAAAAAAATCTCCGAATTTCTATATATGCTATGACCGGCCGTCTTATCTTAGTTAAAGTTTTATAAGAACTGGCTCCTTGGCAATAAACTACCTTTCTTGAGTTTCAGAACGACAATAAAAATTTCCTAGATTTTCAAGCTTGTTATTCACGGACCTGTATTTTGTATTTTCTGGTAGGCTATTATTGCAGACGGACTTTTAAAAGAATGTTTAGGTTTAAGTAGTTTCTTGGCAAGGCGACGTTCTTAAACCTTTCCTGTTCTTTTGTAGGCCAGTTGAGGTACAAGTTCTTGCTCAGCAGCCCATTCACATCCTTTATGGAACTAGAAATGCCGAGCCTCTTGGTAGACCGGGTGAGGGTTTAGCTGGCACTGATGCTATCAACGAAGTCAAGCTTCCTTTGTTCTTGAAAAACAATAATGCGATTTTAGAATATTTTTCTGTTGTTATGTCCTTATTTCTATGTGCTATTTACATCCTTCGCTTCTAAACTTTGATTCCATTGGTATTGATCACCATAGTCTGTTTTTTTAGAACTCGTTTCTTGTCTTGGACTACCGGAATTGTTTGTTACGGCATGGAGTTATTTTATAACGCTTTTCGTAAGAAATTTTTCTTATATTGATCTTTCTGAGATGAGAGCTGTCTGGCCGTTTGTTTGAATATGTGTTTCCCGTTTATAATGGACGCTTATTTACTGTTGCAGTTAAAGACGTCTGCAAGCCACCAACAAGGTCATCACATATATTTGGGAAAGTTGTGTATGATCATTCCTTCGATCCAGAAGTTTGCTATGTGAGCGTTAGGTGCTAGTAGCATATTTTACAGATTCTGTGTTTGTTAAAAGTTGTTGTGAATCTCTCTTCGCTTACTGAGCGTTATTCTGTTGCTGTGCTTGTTACAAGATTATCTGGTAATCCACTTTAAGTAGCACCGGATTTAGCGATCTTTCGTATTCAATTTATTTTGTTTGAATTTAAGTGTAGCTACTGCTGTTCATAATGTCGAATAGACATTTTTAAGTAAATATTTTTTTCCGTTTTTGCTAACTAACCGGTTTGGTAGTTTCCTCAGATGTATTTACAATTATCGAGTGCTGTAGAGTTGTGAGGGTGTTACTGGTGCCAAATTAATCCTTTCAGTTCAGTAGCTCAAAAGTTGGTGGCAAAGTTATCCCTTCTCGTCCTTACTATCTGCTGCAAAGTGATGATGACAAAACGCTGATATTCGAATCCAGATTCGAAAGTGGCAACCTGATGAGAGCTATGAAAGTGTAGGCCATTATTTATGCATTTTTCGTCAAGGTATTTACGGCATTCATTATATTAAATTTTATATTATATTTACATTATTTGTCGGTAATCACACATATATATATATATATATATATATATATATATATATATATATATATATATATATATATATATATGTTGTGTTCACAACAGTATTGATACGATGAACCAAGGGGACAGTCTGCAGTGCATTTGGCGCAAACGAAATGAATGTCTGAAAAGAGTGATTTACCTAGACAATGCTTTTTAAAGCGCAGCATTTACCAGCACCATCGTCAAGAAATCCGAAATTTATTTAGCGCAACTGTATTCTGGCTCCACTGCATTGACATTCAAATCAGATAACAAAACGGTGAAAAAATATCCGATATCCCAAGCAAACGAAATACCGTTGGGCATTGACAGAAAAAAAGCGAGGATTTTCAAATTTAAGGCAGATTAGAGGCACTGTTCTTTTAAGCAGTTCTTGTCGAATCTTGTTGACCTTGGAGTTGAAATGCCCTCATCTTTTTTACGTCTAAATACCGATTCATATCGATAAATTGTCAGAAAGTTCAAAAGGTGCGAATTTCGAGCTTAGGCTTAAGCGTTGAGATGTATAATTATTGAATCATTTCGCAAATACTGGAAGCAGATTACTGTAATGCTTGCGCGTTTAACTTGTAGTTGGGCTACAATATTTCCTTGCAGGGGTGAGCATGAATATGATCTGTGGCTGCGCTTTGACCTCTACACGAAGAAGCACACACAGTGGTACTATTTCCGAATCCAAAACGCTCGATCAGGCATTCAGTACAGATTCACGATCATGAATTTTTTGAAGGTACGTTAAAGATGAAGGGTAAAATTGATGCAGTGAGTAGGGTCGTCGGGAGTGGCTTTGATTAGCTCAAAGAATGTGCATTTTTAACCGTAGACTTGCAGGGCACTTCGTGCCATTGTTTTTCTCGTTTAACTGCAATATGATATTCATATATTGATGTTATGAAAGGCTTCTTATTCTCTGTAAAGTGGTAAAAATTTTATAGTTGTTTCTGTAGCCTGTTCCTCCTGGAATTTCGATTCATTTCCCTTTTCTTCCAGCCAGGAAGCCTGTACAATGAAGGCATGAAGCCTGTGTTTTATTCTGAAAAGAACTCCCTGAAAGGCGTTGGGTGGATAAGATACGGGTCTAATATAAAATACTATAAAAATAGCATCAAGTTAGTTCCCGATGATGTTGGTTTGGTCTTCTTCTTTTTTTTATTTTTTTTTATTTTGAAGTTTTGTACTTGTTATTTATCATTTTTATTAGGTCGTGTCCTAGCGATTGCTGGTAGTAAAATCTTAACTCTTCCATCAGTGAAATCTTAACTCTTCCATCAGTGGTGCTTTTCTGCTTATGGATATCTCATGCTGCTTGACCTAAGTTTATGAATGGGTATTTCTGCCTTGTATGTGCGTATGCTTCTCCACTATGACTTAGCTGTTTGCCAAACTGTGAAGATTTGCTTGAAGAATTTTTTTAGCTACTCGCCACTTGCTGCTTTCCTTCGCTAAACGTATTTAGAGTTGACGAAACGAAGGAGCAGTATTACTATTCTATGACATGGACTTGCTGCTTTCCATATGACAACGATACTTGCTATTTCGCGCACTCGTATCCTTACACATACTCGGATTTGCAGGTGGGGGCGATTGGGTAGTGTGATTTGTAATTTTAAAGTTCTCCTCTGCGCCTGGTGTTACTCGCCGTTTCATTCATGCCGTATGATATCAGTACTTGGATTTTGTAGAGTTTCCTTATTAGGTCGAAAAGCGCAGTTTATGTGTCATTTGCGCTTCGAACTTTAGGTCAGTGTTATGGTTATGTGGTCTTAACATATCCGTAATCATTGTTTGAGCTCCATCTTCATTTTAGGAGTATTTAAGTTACATGGATAGCGACCCGAAGCGGAAGTTGTGTTGCAAGCAGCGGGTCCTGTGTCGCACCTTGGCTGGCAACCATGTGTATATCTTAACTGTAACTTCGGCAACGAGATGTCCCAGAGAAGCTGCCGTATGTTATCTGCAATATATGTCGTGCATATTTTGAATTTGTTTACAGGGCAAGTGTTGGCAGTGCAGTAGACTTCTTGAGAGTGTAGTTGTGGTTGAACCTTTGCTGTATTTTGCATTGAAGACGCTGCTCAAACTTATAGAATTTGGGTTTAGTTGATATTGTTAAATGGTGATTCGGTTATGGTGGGCGCCAGTCGTTTTGCGATGAATAATTAAACCATTTGCATTTGTTTTGGAAATTCTCTTTCTGTCAGGAAAAGAAAGCCATTGTTTTGACTGCACGAGTGCACCCTGGTGAAACGGTCTCAAGTTGGATGATGAAAGGCTTTTTGGACTATTTAACAAGCAATGAACCTAGAGCAAAGGTAGATATACGTCACATTGCATAGCTGCTCGTTTCGAAGTGCTTCATCGTATGTGCTCATGGTTCACTAGAAAAAGAGGATGATTATGCTATTGTTGTGTGTCTTCGTCGGCACTGTTCTTGCTCCCTTGCGCTTTTCCTAACTGGTCATCTCATTGCTTACTGCAGAGCCTGGGAGCATTAAGGCAGCAACTGATATTGGGCTTCCAATTGACACCAACAGACAGTTACTGTCTTTCTTGGGTTGGATTCAAATTCTTCAGCTTGTTTATTTTATTATTACTGGATCGTCACTCGCAGTCGGTTCCGCTCTGGCATTGTTCCAGGCCCTTCGAAACAAGTTTGTTTTCAAAATAATTCCGATGCTGAACCCAGATGGAGTCGTCGTCGGTAACTACCGATGTTCACTCTCAGGCAGAGATTTAAATCGCAACTACAAAACAGTTCTGAAAGAGTCGTTTCCCTCAGTTTGGCACACTAGAAACTTAATCAAGAAGTAAGTTGATTAATTCAAAATTATTGAAGATATTTGTTATCTATCGATTTATCTATCTATCTATCTATCTATCTATCTATCTATCTATCTATCTATCTATCTATCTATCTATCT
>QQSS02109968.1:0-38875 GCA_003687565.2 Craspedacusta sowerbii
CAGCCCTGCCCCCATCCCCAAACCCACCCCCAACCCCAACCCCAACCCCAACCCCACCCCCAACCCCAAAGACCGCAACCTAGAATAGAATAAAATTGATTGATTGATTGAACTAATAAATTGAAATAAACTTTACCCAGATGAGGCTAAGTTGGCCATGTTTTACTTAAGCTAGTCGACCTCCATCCAATTAAAAGCAAACCTATCCTCTTTGACGCTTTTAATATCAATAACAAGGTTAAAAGCCTCATCTTAGTCCTATGATTTATAGTCATTATTAATAATTACTTACTCTCTAAGAACCTATCTTTCCTCAAACGGCGGTTAATCACTGGTGTTAACAGCCGTATAATTTTGATAAATTTGGATCGTTATATACTCGTAGTGCTACTGCCTTCAAAGATAATACTCATCGATACGCACATTGTTCTTTGTGTTGGAGTGAATTTGCCATTTTATAAATCGGCATGTCTTATTTGAATATTATTGGTTTATAGCTAAGCTCATGCTAATCCCCATTTGCTCCGCTTATTCGTCAATAGCAAGCAAATCCACTAAAATTTTGCAGTTAATCTGTTTATTAAAAATTGATATTTAAAGGCGATGCCCACTTACCTGAAGAAGATGTACGCATTATAAATACAGCTATATATGCAAATAGATTAAAGGGATGATATAATGTTAAGATTTATTATAAGAGCGAGAGCCTTACTCTCCTCCAGTACAATGATATTCAAACCTTAATTTGAGCACGTAGATATGCTTACTCAAAACATCTTACAAAAATCTGGATCCGCAACCAACTAGCAATTCATAAAATTGGTTTGGGACTTATCAATGTTCTTAAAATAGAGCAAATCTAAAAATATAAATGATCTAAGACCTATATATGAGTAGATACAAAAGCGTTCAGAGAGTTTTTCAAACGATTAGCTAATCTCAATCGCCAAATCAATGAAATTGCTTATTAAGGGTGGGGAATCAAAAGAAAATTAGTTTAAATTGAAGTTTTTAAAGGTAATAAGTATCTTGGAATCTCGATAACGATAACTTAGTATGAGTCAGCTCACTAAAATTATTACAACAACTAAA
This sequence comes from Craspedacusta sowerbii, assembly GCA_003687565.2. Taxonomy (NCBI): domain Eukaryota; kingdom Metazoa; phylum Cnidaria; class Hydrozoa; order Limnomedusae; family Olindiidae; genus Craspedacusta; species Craspedacusta sowerbii. Next base: position 1,093 of record QQSS02109968.1, read on the forward strand.
TATTTAGCTGGCGAAAATGCTAGGTTCTTTTAAATCCTATCTAAACGATTGGCAACGGAGGAAGACCTAGAAAAATTCTTCTCTTAAGTCGAAGTCATAAAGTTCATCAGTAGGATAAACCCTATATTCTTAAAATCGAGCATTAAATCAATATCCATAATCTCAAGAAAAATCTTAGATTATATCGAATACAAGAATTTCCAAAACAATTATAATGTTAACGAGCAGTTGGTCTTAATAAACTGCATCTATATTCATCGAAATATGATTTGGCTCCCCAAATATAGATTTCTTAAATCATTTATTTAAAATATCAGTAAATCAGTCAGTTACCTAAACACCTAATAAAAATAAATAATCTCATCTATGCCCCACTTTTTCATGCAAAACAATACCATACTCAGAAATTTGAAGGATCATTTATTTGAGGGCCTCGAACAGTGCTAACATGAATAATTAAATAGTCGAATTCGCTTAATCGGGAATCTTAGTTAAAATATGAATGTCCAATTTAGTCAGCCCTAGAAACTCAGACTAATAAAATTCATTTGTGATAAAATTAATAAAGACTAAACCCTGATGAAATATAACAAGTTGATGATTTCGTTTAAGAATTTCATGATGTCTAGGCTGGATTAGGAAGGCAAAAACATGGTCTTCGAAGGATTGACTATCTACTCGATTTAAACCATTAAGCTTGCCTACTGTGTCTAAATGAAAAATTTTAACAAGATTGCTTAAAATTTTTTATAATCCAACAACAACTGGCAATCACGCTTCGATTTTAATTTGTACATCTTGCTCGCAAATGTCAATTAGCCCCTACCACTGACTCTAAAGTACATCAATTAAAACTAAAATAGATTTTGCGAAAATATCAATTTTTATAATATTTAACGCACCTTATAATCAACTTTTAGCAGCGCTCTGTATAAATTTAGTGATCAAATTATCAAGATATTTATAAGCAATATAAACGCCAACTCCAGTAAATATTTGATTGCAATGCTCAGATTGACTAATAGCAAGAGCTCAGAATAGCTGCTGATGGACTGGCTGCCGACAGTTGGGATAGTTAAGTTTAATTATTATCATAGATATCTTAATATTCGATTTTCATATCATGGAGCCACTGTCTTCATTAAGATTTTGGAATTGGTTTAAAATCCTGCTATTTTGTTATTTAATAAGATATAGCTGATTGTTAGTAATCTGGGGGATATCCATAGTATCAAGCTAATGTTCATCAACTTCGTCGTTAAAGTCATCTAATCTTAAATAGGCAAGTCGCCTGATATCGTTCAAAATTGCATTAAAATTAGCTGGGCATTATATTCGAATAATTACGAATTATATTTATGGAAGAAAATTTCAAAAGTACTTTAAACTGTTGTGAGGACTTACCCATAGAACCTGTCTACTGGAAATTTGGTTGAAAAAATGTTAAGGCTCAACCTCATAAGAATTGATCTCGGCCAGCACTTAATCTTATCAGATAAATACAAACTTTAAAACAAAGTAATTGATATCCTAAAGTATATGTATATGGAAGGTAATTATTAATAGGAAATCAACCACGATAATCTTTGGATCTGGCTATCAAGATACAACAAAACTCTGATGAGTAAAAATTACCATATTGTTAAAAACTTGATTCAAAGCGAAATGACCAAAAAATCTTGGAAGTTAATTTTCTGTTCAATTAATAAAAGATACCTGACCCACTCTGATTTGGGTCCAATCTTCGTAAAATAACTCTTCAATTTGCTGCAGAGCATAAGGATTTTGGATTCTATTGTTATCTTGAACAAACTTTTAGATATGCGATTCAATAGCTTTTAATTTTGGAAAGATTTTGAAAACTTCATTGCTTCTAATATGCCCACTAATAAAGACGATAAGAAATTACTTATCCATTTATTTGTCAAAATACCAGTCTAAAATTAAAAAATAATTAATTATTTCCTCCAAGATAATAAAATACCTTTCTACAACCTTTTATTATTCAATTAAATCAATTACCCAGTTTCTCCCGAGAAGCTCGCACATTATTAAAAATGTCTAATGTTTTAGGAAAATTTACCATACGCCTACTTCCTAGCAGGCAATATCTAGAAATGTATAAGCTTGATCGAAACTGCAAGCGAGTAGCCGAATAACTTGTAGATACTGAACCGGTAGATAATAGTCTTATTGTGCCACCATATCGGCCTGGAAAGATTCCCGAAAACGAAACTAATTCTCAAATAAACCAAGGCCATGCTCAACAAATAGAGGTTCTAGTAAAAGTTGAGTAACTAATTCGGACGAATCTAAAAAATCTAAGATTAGCTCAATTACTTTTTAACTTATTATGTGTGCGACCTGGACAAACATATATGCATCTCCCAATTCGATATGGACCTGAAAGGTAAGTGTATTAGTCCCAAGTTCAACCTGCAGCGACTAAGACTCAAGGCGAAGGGAATCAATAACCTAACATTTTTAAAAGATAAATTATTATTAAATAGTAAAAATCTAAAAATGATACTCCAGGATAAATAGCAGGTCGATGAGGATATCGAGTTGGATATCAACTAATAATGACGGAAAATTGAAATATTATTTATTTTTAGGTATGTATCCAATCAATATCGACGGAAGATGTGGTCGACTGCAGTCTCGTTCCTCAGTCTCCTGAGTGAGTGTCTCAGGATGTTCTAGCTTGTCTCTCGGTTCCATTCGAGGCCGGAGTTGATGTTCGACCTGCGGACGGCATTCTCCTGGGCGAAGGTGTAGTGCCAGTTGTTCCTCCTGTAGGGAGAATCGTTACCCCAGTTGTCAGTGTAGTTGGAGTAGAATCCTCTGTATGATGGGAGATTCCTTTGGCCTGGGAAGTGGGACCAATTGTTCCAGTTGGACCAGGCATTGCCGTGGGTGTAGGAGTTGTAGGGAGTGTATCCATAGGCGCGTCCGGCAGGGTAGAAGTCGTAGTCGTGATAATAAGTCATGGATACTATTTTAATTATTTGTCAACTTTGTCCTTTTAAAAGCATCCAAGCCTTGCTCGACATATCCCAGTTCACCTCGCCTCTCCCTTTGATTAGGTGCCCTGTGCTATCGAATTACACTTAGTAGATCCCTATTTGTGGGTCCTCTTTGTTAGAGGTGATGTGAGGATCCCCAATTAATAATACATAAATATCCTCCCTTTTGCAAACCGCCTGAATGGTGAATGCCATTATAGAGTCATCTATAAGAGCAGGTCCCCCACTTTCTATGAAATGTTTTTCCAAAATTTCAAAGAGTTCGATAAATTTGAGTTATTTTTCTGGGAAAACTAATCTGGGGGCAAACGCGCCTTAAGGATACTTATTGATAAGAAAAAGCTCCGACTTAAGACCGAGGTCGAACATTATAAGTTGGCCTATGAGTGGTTCCGCCCAGAGTCCATGAGCAATCGGCTAAAAATTGGTTTAACCTAATTTGGCCACAATATCTTAAGGATAATGCTTTTTGGCAATTTACATCAGAATTTCCTTTTCTGAGTACTTGCAGACGAGAAAAGCGAAATCTAGATCAGTGATGGACTGGATGCCTCGCCAGGCGCACCCCCATCCAAAATCCTTATATTTATGTCCGTAGGGGTAGTAGAGAGCGGAGTGCGAGACATATGAGTAGAGGGATGCTACTTTGACAGAATCATTCGATTACTTATTCAGTTCAATAGAAACTTTCATATAATATTTATTCTGTCGGCTAGTCCTGCTCCTCGATTAGGATCTGTCTCCCATACTCCTCTTACTGTTTGTTGTAGGCCTGCTACCAGACCTCCATCGATTCTAGCGGGCTTACAGTCCCTGCCTCTCTTATTCTTGCGCAGAAGCTCACTTCTAAGTCAAGTCGCTCCGAGGAATGTCTTTAATCTCCGAAAGGAGTCAGTAGTTGTTCTCTATCAAGCTGGAAAAGTTCGAATAAGAAGGGACGACAGCTAAGCAGTTCTTTGTACACTCGAACATCGCCTAACTCGTAATTGCATTCAGGATAGGGCAGAATCCAGCCGTACCTAAGGTGCATGGACTATATTTATTGTACAATCTGCCTGAAAGTGGGTCGCTAGTCAGGCCGCTTTTTTATGCACCTTTGGCAGATATCCCAGAGGTCTTCATATTTTTTTAGTTGTTTATCAAAATTCTTCAAGTCGCTAAAGATTTATTCGCTTCTCTTGAATTTCCAAAGGAGGCCTTGGAAAAGCACCAAGCCAAACGCATAAACGTCAGATTTTTAGGAATACTTGTGGAATTTCATGTTTGGGTTGATTATTTAAGGTGCCATATAGTTCAAGGTTCCAACACAAGATCGCGAGAATTACGCCTTGCTAGCCCGCTTACCAAGACCGAAATCAGCCAGCTTTATGAATCCATTGCTGATCAAGATATTTTAGGGCTTGATGTCCCTATGCACAAATCCCTCCTTCAAGAAAAGCTGGAAGCCTTTCGCTAGACTGAGAAATAAAGAAGCTTTTTCCTTAAAATTTAGCTCCTTCCCATCAAACACCTCCTTGAGAGTTTCTTTGCAGCGCTAAGTTATTATGAAAACGTTTTATTTCTCTTGAATGCATTTCTCCAACGACTATGAGCAGGCAACTAGCCTCAGGAAGTAGTGGATCCCTTTATTAATCATCTTCAGGACAAGCAGTTCCTGCTCTATCAAGTGTCTGAACTCTTCCCCGTATTTCCTGACCTCGACTTATTTGATTGCCAGAGAAAAAAGTTGCTCCCCCTTCCTACGGCAGGAATAGACCTTGCCGAAGCTGCCACTGCCCAGAACATTATTGACGTTGTATTAGAAGAGCTGACCTTCCAGCTCGATAGTCCTCAGCTTCACTACTTTCTTATTCATCCTTTATTTGACTAGCCTCGCTCTCAGTTTTCATGAATCTATAATAAGCTTTATTACATAGGAGGGCCAACCGACCTGGTAGGTAACTCGATAATGCCCGGCTCTGCCCCTGCTGCAAACTATACTAAAAATAGCCGATGAAATTCTGCACTCCCACTAATGAACTTTAAATACTGGGTAGTTAGGTACCTCTAATGCTCCGATTTATCATGGCACTAGGTCTAATCCAGCTGGTGCAAAGTATAATCGTGATCACAATAAACTTGGTGGAGGCCAAGGGCATCTAAATATTCTATGATGTCTACTTCCAAATATACTTGTAGTAGCCTTTTTACTCCAAGGAGATTTATGACTTCCTGCACTGCCTCCTCGTTATCTTCATGATATTTTCAATCAGGAGCTACTTCATCTACAAGGCGCTCTAACTCAGACACTCCTACTAAGGGGTTAGTGAACGCACTGTCATTGTCAAGGGGCTGCACCAGCAGCAGATTGACTCACTGCAAATCGACCTATCAAGGCTATAAATAAAAGAGGAATTGGTGCTACTACCCTGTAGGTGGCTCGAAAAATTAAAGTAAAGTCAGCTAAGCCAGTAAGAAATTGAGGAGTGGTACTAAAAGACTATCGCGCTCAATCCGAAAGTCACAATAATCATCACTTTCTCCAAGGCTGAATAGGCCCAGGCCTTCATCAAACGCTTTTCCAAGACATGTCTCAAATACTATTTCCTCAGAGTTATCTCCTGCTGTGTCGATATTTTACCCATCAGCGTAAAATATGCTCCGGAGCCCTTCGACCTAATATAGTCGAACCTGTAGAAAGGCGAGTGTTAGCGAACAAGCAGAAGACTCCTCTCTAATCTCATTATATCAGTTGTGCTGCTGGTGGGAGTCGGGGTCATGCTTATAGTTAATTTATTAGAAATAGGTAGCTATATTGAAATGGCAATTATAGTGCTGACCAACATCATCCTAAAATATGTGATCCAAAAATCGTCAGCTTCTGAGAGTTTCGACTCAAAATACTCATTGATGAACTCTGTAAGCATTAAGACGACTCTTCTTTTACTCATAAATTCGATGGTAGTGCCTGTGTGGATCATCATAATCAGACAAACCAGCCTCTATGATATTTAAAATAACATCCTGATCCTTAGCCTTACCAATTTGCTCTTCCCTCTGAGCGAGCTGATCTAAGTTTAAAATGTGGCAAAATTCATCCGGAGAAACACGTGTCCCCAGGTGAATTCGCAGGCCTAGTTCAACCAGCTCTTTTAGCCGGCCTAGTTTCGCCTTGAAGTTTACTATTCCAACGTTATAAACATTTTTGTGGCATCTGCTTGCTATATCTTTATAGTGCCAGTTGCATCGATAATAAATCTGCTGACTCTCTTCCTGGTATACCATGTCGCAAGAGCTAAATCGTTTTCCGCCAAGGCCAACAGCACTCGTTTCAACAGAATGAACCGAACAGCTTCGATCATCACTATTCTGATTCTCCCAATTACTTTCCTACTATCGAGAATTTTTAGGGCCAAGCTATTACATAAATAATTCAAGCTCTAATTTGACTTTTATAACAAGATGGCCCTGGCCTTCTTTGCTGCCATCCTAGCTATGGTGATATTCAGGGTTCAATAAAAACTGATTAAAAACATAATACAGCCAAGTCGAACTGACCAACTATACGAAGAGTCAGAGTTGCTTTTGACCTACTAGTCGCACTGTCCTCTCAACAAGTTCCTGAGGTAAAAACATATTCAAGTCGACAACGCGAAAAAGTACCCCTATAATTGAACTCTTCTTTATATAATGAATAGATTATTGTTTAGATTGGCCAGACAAAAAACGAATTCGACACTCACTAAAATTCTTGATCAGCCCTTGCTCTCCTCACTCCGACTCAAGCATTATTTGCTCCTGCTTTTTCCGGCATTCGTTTTGGTCGAGTGTTTTCGACCTCGAAAAGGGATGGACATCGTGGAATTTGACAAGGCTTTCTAAGAAGGAAAGCTTGGTTAGATCAAAGAAGTAAACTTAAAGAAAATCAACATGGACCGAACAATCTTGAGGGCGGAAGTCAGGAGCTAACTGAACGGAAAATCTATTGTCAGTCTGGTAAGCATTGATCATCCGAATGCATTCTACGAGCGTATTGCCTAGAAATTTCCTGACTGTGCTGCTAGTTATCGTGAGACCATAAATATCCTAACTCCTTAGAACCTCAGGTTTTTTTCGAATGTTTTTGTGATTTTTCTATTGGTTCGCTCAATAATGACTCGAACGTCTACGAAGGAGGCTGCAAATAGAGTCACTCAAATTCCAATCAGGTTCAAAGACGTTGTTGGGGTTTAATTAAGCAAACAATAAATCTCCTAGTTCGTTTAATTTCTAAAGAGTCCCATGAAGTTTCATAGCATAGGAGCTAAATTGCCAAAAGGCGCACTCATGACTGGACCACCTGGGACTGGAAAGACCTTATTAGCAAAGGCTTGCGCAGGAGAGGCAGGAGTGCCTTTTTATTATAGCTCAGGCTCATAATTCGTATAGCTATTTGCAGGCAAGGGTGCTTAAAGAGTACGATAACTTTTCAGAAACGCCAAATAAACAAGCCCCTCTATAATTTTTATAGACGAAATAGATGCGATTGGTGCCAAACGAAATAATTTAGGAGGAGGGCATAACTAAATTTAAAACACTTTGAACCAACTCTTGGTGGAAATGGATGGATTCCTTACTGACCAGAACGTCATTATCATCGGCGCAACTAACCGTCCTGAAGTTTTGGACCCAGCTCTTACAAGGCCTGGCCGTTTCGACAGGAAAATTTAAATTCCTCTCCCATCGATAGCTTAGCGAAAGGAAATTTTCAAAGTTTATCTGCTGAAAATAAGGCTCTCCAGCTAAATTAAAATAGAGGAATATTCAGAGAAGCTGGCTGGACTGACTCCAGGCTTCTCGGGTGCTGATATTTCGAATATTTGCAACGAAGCTGCTATTTTGGCTGGACGCAGGAACGCTTAGTTCATCGAGGATAAAGATTTTGAGAAAGCTGTTGAGAGAGTAACTTCAGGCATCGACAAGAAGAAAATCCTAACAAAGGAAGACAAATAGCTGATTGCCTTCAGCTAAGTGGGCAAAGCAGTGGTGAGTTGGTACTCGGAAGGCGGCGACCCAATTCACAAGCTAAGACTTCTATTAGGCTCAAGAGGCAGCACTACCTCCCAGTATCTAAAACTTTAGCGTACATTTTATTCGAAGGAGGTAATCATGGACAAGCTGACTATCCTACTCTCAGGACGAATGGCAATTCACCTTTTTCTAAACAAACTGAGCTAAATCGAGCAAAATGACATCCTCAAGGCCTCGTAGTTAGCCCACAATTTTGTAACAAAATTTGGTATGTCCTCTGAGCTGCTCAATCTCTCCCTCAATGAGTAAAATCACAAGAAGGAGCACTCATAGCACACGTCTCAGCAGATTGATTAAGAGGCTCTCAAGATCATTGCTGAGGCCACCAAACGATCCATAAACATTTTGAAGCGCGAGGAGCCGAAAGTCCGAGAATTAGCGAATCTCCTTCTCTAGCGCTAGCGACTCGAGAAAGTTGATATCGAAAAAATATTGGGCCAGCCTCTTTGGAAGAAGAGTGCTGAAGAAATGGCCACTAAATTGCAATGAGATGCGCCCCGGGTATTTAAATAATGTAAATTGAAACTGCGTGGTCCTTGACCATCCCCAAGCCTTAAGGAACAGGCCGAAACAGTGTGAGAGCACTCTGCATCCATCCCAGTAAAGCCCTTACCAGTGGGTTAAATCGCTTTTTTCGCTATCGGCACTATGCTGGTTACATATTCAGTGCAGGACGGAGAAATGGTGTATAAGCCTTTGAAGGCAATCAGCACCCCTAACGAATATATAAGCTCGTTGGCCATCAACAAAGACGGGACTATGATGGCCTCCGCAGGTTCGGATAAATTTTGCATCGTCTATTTGATCAGGATTGATGACCCCAATAAGCTCGTCGAGGCCAATTTGAGGTTTCAAATGGGTGATGCCGTCAACTGTTTGGATTTCAATCCTATCAACTCCAATCTCATTGTCTGCTCGAACAATTAGTTTGCACAGTACATGCCCAACCAACAGACCATCCCTAAAGAGAGAATCGCTTAGAAGATAAGCTCCTGTGCTTGGAGTCCCGACGGAATGGTCCTGGCCTTAGGCACTATTTAAGGTACTATCTTATTTAAAGATAGACAGCTAAAGACGAAGACCGAAGTCCGAAGAGGGGCGGCCGCGTGGACGATGGCATGGACTCCCTACTCCTTGGACTACTAGTAACTGCAACTTCTTGTAGGTTTTTGGGATCAGACTTTTGTCTATTACAATAAAGAAGGGACTCAGCTGGTTGAAAAGAGAATTACTTTCGACCCGCTTTGCATAAGCTTTTTCCATACTTCATAATTTTTCATAGTCTCTGGCACGAGTAGAAACACGACTATCTACACTCGATAGCTGTTTAACTTAGAGGACGTGAGGATTACTTCTGATTGGTCATGGGCCGTTGGATTCGCAGGTATGACTGATGATATGATAATAACGACGAACGACGGCAAGATAATAATGCAGAAGCTGCAGAGGAAAAGCGTATCAGATTACTTCGAGGACGTATACTGCTATCGATAGAATCTGACTGAGATAAAGCTGTAGCATCTAATCCAGAACCTGAACCTTAAGATCAAGTGCAAGGAGCTGGTTGTCAGAGTGGCTCTCTACCAGGATAAGATCTTGGTCGTGCAGAAATAGCGAGCTCTGATCTATATAACTACTGAGGAAGGCTTCAACTACAAACCCTACAAGAAAATTTCAAAAAAATTCAATTGCACATTTGCTGGTCTCACCTCCCTGCACATCGTTATAGCCCTCAACAAAAAAATATCACTCTTCAATTTTGTCGGGGAAATATAGAGGGAGTGGATTCTCAACTCAAATATCACTTTCATGAAGGTCGTCGGTGGGCCCTCTAAGAAGGAAGGTATCCTCGTAGGTACTTAGGACGGTTCTGTTCTAAAGCTCTTTATCGACAATAGCTTCCCCATCCAGTTGCATTCAGCCCCTGCTGCTATCATTCAAGCTGACCTCAGTTTCAGCAAAAAAAAATTAGCTTTGATAGACGCCAATAAGAATCTGACAGCAATCGACCTTGTAACTCAAAGTGTGCTATTTACTTAGCCAAAAGTAGAGTGTTGCTCTTGGAATCGCTAATTTTAAGAAGCAATAGCTTTTTCAGGCCAAGACTTCTTGTCCTTCAGAGTGTCAAATTTCCCTGCGATTACTCAGACAACCCAGGTTCGTCTGATCGGCTTCAAAGGTCTGAAACTGTTCTGCAAGAAAGAAGGGATGACTGTTATTGACATTAGCATGTCAGCAGCCCTACAAAAGTATCTCTAGAAAAAGGATTTCCAAATGGCCTATAAGATAGTCGCTCTAGGCATCTCCGACAACGAAATTAGGCAGATCGGCATCGAAGCAATGCTGGTGGGTAACTTTAAAATAGCGCGCAGGTGCTTCCAGAAAATTAAGGATCTCTCCTACATCGAGCTCTGCGACCAGAGCTAGCGCGATAACAGACTGAACCCAGATCTGCTCAAGGCGGAAATAGCTTGCTACTAAGGCAAGTATTAATAGGCAGCCTCAATCTACGTAAAGACCAATAATCCTTAAAAGGCAGTTCAGCTCTACTGTGATCTTAGGATGTGGGAATAAGCCAAAAGATGTGCACGAAATGTGAAGGACCTCGACATATCTAACATAATTGCCAGTCAGGCAGCCTAGGCTAAGGCTATGGGTGACACGAAGGCAGCAGCTGGACTCTTCGTCTCCATCAAGCAATACAAGAAGGCAATCGATATGCATATTTAGAAGCAGAATGACTAAGGTGTGCTCGAAATCTGCAGGATCATCGATAAGGCTTAAAATTCGGCTGAAATTAAGCAGTGTGGCGAGTATTTCAAGGCAAGAGCCATGCACGCCCAGGCCAAAGAGGCCTACCTGAAACTCGGCGATCCTAAGTAGCTGATCCAATTGCACGTACAACTCGAAAAATGGGAGGACGCCTTCTTGCTGGCCAAGCAGCACCTTGTTTACGCAGACCTTGTAAAAATTCCGTATGCAGACTGGCTTTTCAAGGAGGACCGATACTAGTAAGCTCTAAGGGCGTATAAGAGCATTGGAAAGACAGAACTCACATTCAACATGTACAGCACCCTGGCGTACAATTTCCTGGAGTAAATGAATTTCTAGTAGGCGAGCCACAATTTCCTGGAGATGAGCATGTAGAAATTAAGGCAGATTGCAAATATCCAAAAGCCTTAGGGCGACGACAAACGAAATTACGAGCAATACCTGAGATACAGGAGCTGCAGTTAAATTTATATGGCCTACAGCAAGATAGTCAAGTTTGTTTAGAGTCCTTTCTGCTCCAATTCAGAGGCAGTGTTGTTCGAAATCATAAACTGCGGTCGCTTTATACTAGCAAACAAGCCGCACTCCTTCAAGAACATCAACCTGGCCTACATCTACTTTTCTATCTCAAAAGTCTCACAGATCCTAGGCGGATTCAAAACAGCCAGACTCTGCCTATAGAAACTAAACGTGATAAAAGTTCCGAAAAAGTGGGAGGACGATGTCGAACTTAGTGCTCTCCTTATCCGCTCAAAGCCCTTCTCCGATAATCCTAAAATACTGCCAGTCTGTCCTCGCTGCTTTGCCCAGAATTCCATAACCTACGAAACCAATGCTTGCTACAACTGCAAGCATCCTTTCGTCGTCTCAATGGTAAGTTTCCAAGTTCTGCCCCTCGTAGAATTCAAACTTGATTCCAAAATAAACCATGCCCGACTCCTGTAACTGCTGAGTGCGTAAAAGACATCAGGACACCGACCTACCAAGAAATACGACGATGGTTGGAACAGCAGCAAATAGAATCCTAATTTCTACAAGATCGACACAACCACTCCCTTTGCTACCCGAATGGCATAGGTAGTGTAGCAACAGCAGATCCAATAGCAGTACATCTGCCTGACCCTCGGTGAAGACTAGTTAAAGCACTTCAACACTGAGGACGTATACTACCTGGACGGACGCACTTTCAACCCCAACCTTGATATCAAGTACTACAAAATTCTTACACCAGACTTGCTGCTCAAGGTATGCCCCAACTGTCTCAAGTTCTTTTTGCTCGATTAGTTCGAGTTCGAATATATCCAGACTGACCGATGCCCCTTCTGCAAATCCATCGACAAACGCTCCTCTGCAAAAGATCCCTTCGATATGTGACATCAAATTCATTTTATTAACCGGTCGGACTCATATTTCCCTTCGATAACTCGTCCTTACCGGTCGATAAAACGCCCAATCCCGTTCATCTTGTCGTCCCGCCACTCCCCTTCAAACCTCGAACCGTTCTCCCAGACGTAGGTGCCAAGGCCATGTCGCAGTCCGTTCTAAAATGTGCCTTAATAGTAATCTCTGTTGTGGAAAGTATACTTGCCCTTGCCATGTTTTTTGCTGTTCATCCATTAGCCGATGTAAAAGTCTCCATTGGCCATACTCAGCTCCCCGATCCCCTGCTTGCGGTCTGATACCCAGTCGCCATTGTAAGAGTCTCCGTTGAAGCTCCGATAAACTCCCTTTCCGTGACGTCTGCCTTAACAAAACTAGCCACAATACTAATCCCCATTGAAGTAAATGATGTTTCCTTCGCCAGATATTTGGTCCTGCTTCCAATTGCCCTAGTAGCGATACCCGTCCGATGCTATCATCGTCCCGTAGTTCTCTTTATTATTGTTAGCGAACCCTCCTTAGTAGTAATAGCCGTTGGCATAGTTAGCAGAGCCGTTCCCCTCCATTTTATTTGCCTTGAAATGTCCGTCAAAGAGGGCTCCGCTGCTGGTTATCAATTTCCCATGGCCGCTTCGGTTGTTTTTCTCAAACCCTCCTTCGTAAATATATTTTTTTTTAACTTCGAGGATGCCGCTTCGTCTTTTGTCGTCCCTCCAGTCTCCGTCATACTTTTCGCCGGAGCGATATATCATGATACCTTTGCCTTCTCGCAGATTAAAAGCCCACTCACCCTTGTACTCGTCTCCATTATTATAGCGCATGAAGCCAGCCCCATGCCTCTTGCTCTCAAAGAACTAGCCCTCATAAACATCATTATTCTTGTGGTAGTAGGATCCAGTGCCTGTAATTTTACCCTTCTTGAACTAGCCCATATAGACCTCCCCACTCTCAAACCTAAAGACGCCGAGGCCGTGGGGGAGGCCCTGGAGGCTCTGGCCCTGGTAGGTGCCGTTTTCGCCTTTGAGCGTCTGCGGGTCTGTTATTTGGTTGAGGAACACTCTGACGTTCAATTAGATATTCATTTCATCTATTGCGCTCATGGAGAGTCAACCATCAGATCTGCGGGTAAATTTGCTCGCAGGTCCTCATCCCGCCTTCTCCACTCATAGCTTGCTCTGATTCTTCAGCTATTCTGCTAGTTGCTCCAGCTTTGCACCACCTTTGGAATTCCAGACTTATTTTCCTCCCGACAGCACTCTTATGCAGCTGGTACGGTTTGCTGCCTCCTGCAAAGCAACTGTAACCGCATCGCCTAACAGTTGCTGAAGCTACTTCTGAAGCTTTGAAGCTGGCTTCTTGAAACCTCAAGAGTTGCAATACTCAACAATTATTTTCATTATTATAAATGCAAATTGACGAAGACGACATGGATATGGACTCGCACAAGACGTTGCAGCTGCTTTCGCGGGCCAAGACTCTCCTGAAGCCTAACGCCCTTAAGAAACAGTTGGTCATCTCCACTCCAAACCTCGACACCTTCTTGACCGGACTAGCAGTAGAAGTCAAATAGCCGGACCCTCCGCTCTAAGAAGTATATTAGTATGATGTCAATTACTAATCGATGCTAGACGACGTGCTCAAAATGAGCAATGAAGACGATGCTCTCGAGCGCCTCGCCAAGAGAGTCAAATAGACTGGCAAAAAGATGAAAGGAGTCAAGGCGCGGACAAAGAACATGAAATAGAAGGTTGTCGAGCTCGCCGAGCACATGGATCGTCCCTAAGTACTGTACAAGTTGGACGAGTGGTAGCATCGGATGGGACCCACAAAGGGCAAAAGAGGTAGAGGATACTGATTTTAGTAATTTCTGATATTCAATGAAATCGGTTGCTTAATGCAAGCTGTACTACAACCTAGCACAACTTTTCCTTGATAATTATCCGCGGGTGGCATATTTTGTTATGACCGTAGCATTTTAGCAGCTCAATAATACCTCTTCTCCCTAGGCAAAGACTGTTCTCCCTATCTGGGCCCAGGAGATCAAGCAAGTCGATTAGCTCTCCAAAAAATCTTTAGGACTGGAAGGTGACGTCTAGATCGATGAGGATAGCGATTTGTAGTACGTGGGGAGACTGCTGACAAGCTAGATAAACAAGATTTTCAAGATGGTCAATTAGCGCTTCAAGAAGGGCGACATGTCTTTCGAAGTCTATCAGGGCTTTTTCAATATTGTGAAGCTAATAGACCTCCTCTAAATTAAAATACCTCTTTCGGAGACCCAGGTGAAGCAGAGACTTCACTCGAAGAAGAAGCTGATCGAACTTAAAAAACACGAGCAGCAAAAGGCCAAGGAGGAGGAAATGATAAAATCTAAAGTCTCAGTCCTTGTTATGCCGGCAAAGTAGGCTCCTTTGAAACCTAAAACACTTTAAAAACAAATGGAGTGGGCGAAGAGGAAGAGCTAAGCCCAAAGAAGTCTGAAACAAGCGATTAGTGAGCTGGACTTCGATAACGTCCGCCAGTGCATGCAGCTAATAGAGACCGTGAAGTCCTTGATTGAATTTCAATGATCCAGATTATAGTTCATGAACAAAAAAGAATAGGACTAAGTCGATAATCCAGTCAGCGTGGACTAGTTCATCCCAAAGGCCAAACAGTCCCTCACCTTCCATCTGCTTGTTCGATTCTTCAATAAGGTGCTTGAACTCAAAGGCAGGTCAAAAACTGCCTTCATTAAAAACTTTATCAAAGCCTTGTTCAAAAACTCGAGGGCTCCTGATTTTGTATATTCGATTTTGAGGCTGATTCTGCCGAGCGACGATAGGGAGCGAGGCAATTATGGCATCAAATAAAAAAATCTTAGCAAGCACATCTGCTCTGCTCTAGGGCTCGGTAGGGAGTAGCTAGATCGGCTAAGGCACTTCAAGAACCCAGCCTACCACTCGGCCGGCCAGACAGTCGGGGATTTCGCCTCTATTGTGGAGTAGATAGTTGGCGGATACTGTCAGAAGAATAGCAGCCTTTCAATTACAAAGCTCAACGAATTGCTAGATCAGCTGGTCTAGAGCTAGACCCAGGAAAGAGTGATAATCGAGCTGCTGAAATACGCTGGTCGTGAGGACATCAAGTGGCTGATCCGCATCATCCTCAAGGACCTTAAATTAGGCATCAAAACTGAGACTGTTCTCTAGGCCTACCACCCCGACGCTATGGACCATTTCAACCTCACCAATAGTCTCAAGCAGCTTGCCGCCAAATTTCAGGACCAGAACATTAAGTTGGGTGATTAATTGCTGCTATTCAACCCGATTAAACCCATGCTTGCTGCAAAAAAACCCTTAACATACTTCGAGTCCAGTGGCCCTCTCCTCGTTTAGACTAAATTCGACGGGTAAAGACTGCAATGCCACTTCACCAAGTAGAGGATCGCTCTTTTTTCAAGGAATGGAAAAAACTACACACATGTCTACAAGAGCTTAGCTTATTTGCTGCCGAAAGTGCTGGACTGCTAGGGCTGCATTCTGGACGGCGAGGTTGTCGTCTTGTAAGTCTTGAGTCAGGACAGTTCGGGCATAAATTCATATAAATTTGTGGAATTTGGGATGAACAAGACAGTGGCCCTTAACTAGCATCTGATAGAAGGATAGATCGAGTAATAGCTCAAATCGAAGCTGTCGATCTGCTACCAAGTATTTGATATTCTGTGGGTGCGAGGGAGAGGAGAGTAGTTGAACCTACTGGGCCACGAGCTGTCGAGACGCAAAAAAGTACTTTAGAAGGTAGTGACTTAGATAAAAGGTAAAGTCTAGATCGTGAGGGGCGAGATCCTCTCAGGCACCCGCTAAATTTAGTCGAGGTTTACTTAGTCTATTTAGCGAGGGTAGTAAGGAATTATCTTGAAAAGGACCGACAGTCTCTATGTCCCTTCCGATCGGACTGTAAATTGGTTCAAGCTCAAGGCTGATTATATCTAGGGTCTCACTGACTCCATGGACTTAATTGTCTTGGCAGGCTTCTTTGGGGAGTCTTCCTATAGGACTGGGTCTTCGGGGGAGCCCACTGATCACATCACAAGATTCTTGTTGGGAGTGGTTTAGCACTTCGATAAGTAAAGACCTGATTTGAGTCGAATAATCCCTTTTTGCAAAGTGGGGACAGGATACAAAGCCAGTGAGCTGTAGATGATTCGGCACCGGCTCAGAGGAGGGTGGCTAAAATCCACAGGCAAACATCCCGGCTATGTGACAGAGTGGGTGCCTAAGTAAAACGATGATAAGCCTGATTTCTGGATCAGTTCACCAGACAAATCACTTATCTTTTAAGTAAAGAGTTCATAGCTCATCAAATCGAATACCTTTGGCCTTAAGCTAACTCCCCGCTTTCCAAGGGTGCTCAGAGTGCGTTACGACAAGGACTGGTTTGAGGCCATGTCTCTAAAGGATTACAACGAGCTGGCCGATCAGCAGCTCTACACTAAGAACATGAAACGAAAGCGCCATGATAGCGACTAGGACTAAGCAGGTTCATCTATTTCCGACCTATAAAACCTCGGCAAATAGAAGAAGAGGAAGGTTCGAGGGAAGAAAAGCAAGGAGGGGAGCCAGGTAGTCCCATGGTACATGTAGCCAGTCATCTAGGAAATAGTAAAAGTATCAGATATTTTTAAAGGACTCGTGTTCCATCTGGTAGGATTTTAAGCGGAGGAGAAATCACTTTTGGAGAGGCTAGTTTTGCAGCATGGAGGAGAGCGCAGTCAGAACTACCTCTCTGAAGTTACTCACATAGTCGGCACCAATACCGAAGATTTCAGAATTAAAACAATCATTTAAAAACTGGAAGGAAGGCAGCCCCTGTTTGTCCGTAAAGAGTATTTGTTCGCCTGCCACTAAGAGATGAAGCTACTCCATCCCAGTCTATCGCTAGTGCTCTTCCCTCTTTTCGAGAGTTAGATGAACAAATACGACCGTTTCGGAGATAGCCTCGTCAACCCGACCACCAGAGTGGAGTTCAACTTAATTCTTAACGGAATTAAGATGGTTCGTCCCAATCCTGATCTTTGTCAGAGGTTGCGAAGTTTGACTGTGGAGAATAAGACTCTTAGCGAAGTTTAGGTGAGGATTGAAGGGTGGCATGACTAACTGGAATAGGTGTAAGGCCGGATCAGAGCTCGAGTAGGGGGTGGCAAAGTGGTAAAGTAGGGCGGTGTGAGGATAGAGAGCCTTAGCGAACTAATGAAAATTTTGAACGGGTGATAAAATGTGATAATCAGAGTTTGCCTGAGTTTAATTTATTTTTCTTCTTGTAGTACTTCTCTTTACAATTGCATATATTTGAGAGGAATGACCTTATTTGAAAAATTAGGCTGGAGTCTATAGTTAAGTTGAATAGAACCCCAGGACTTGTAAGGCTAGATCCCTATAGTAGTTAAGAATGATCAGAGTATAAATAGCGGCTAGCCTTTGTGCTGCCGTTAAGCTTAGAAAAGAACTATAGAATATTGTAGTTTCGTATATTGGATTATAATTTTAATGAATGAATAATGTCAGATAATAGCAAACTTTGTTATAATCACGAATGGGGCCAAAGAAATCAAGAACGGAATTAGGAAGATTTGGTTATTATACGTATTCAATTTTTATCAAGCTGCTTGTAGACCTATTCGATCTTTGGCCGGGATTACCACTTGTATGAGGTACAGGCGCGGATCAGCTAGCCCCACTTCTTTAGCTATGAGCTTCCACATAATTTTTAGGGGGGAGACTCACTGAAGGGGTCCTATTATCGGGAGAGGCCGACGATAATGCTGTTTGCCTTGCGATTAGCCCAGGGCTTCAGACCGGTCATGACCTAATATATGATAATTCCAAGAGCCCAAATATCAGAGGCAAAGCTGGTAATTTATTATAAGGCGGTTTCCTTGGAGACATACATAGGCGTGAAGGCTACCGTCATGCCCGAGGTTTTCTCCTTGTTCTCTAAGAGTCTTGAGA
This sequence comes from Craspedacusta sowerbii, assembly GCA_003687565.2. Taxonomy (NCBI): domain Eukaryota; kingdom Metazoa; phylum Cnidaria; class Hydrozoa; order Limnomedusae; family Olindiidae; genus Craspedacusta; species Craspedacusta sowerbii. The sequence continues at coordinate 19,310 of QQSS02109968.1, forward strand.
TACCTAGATCGGCTATTTTGATATTCCCCTTCTAATCGAGCAGGATATTCTTCGGCTTCAAGTCTCTGTGCACGATGCGCTGGCTGTGTATAAACGATATTCCTTCTACCAGCTGTCTAATGATCTTCACTTTTTCAGATAGCGCTAGCTTATTCCTGTCAATGTATAGCTAAAGGTCTGATTCCATCAGCTACATCACAAGCAGGCATGTGAAGTGGCCGTATTCCTCTTCCAGACAGACTCCGTAGAGTTGCACTATTCGGGGGTGTCTTAGGTTGGTTGTGAGGACTATTTCTTCCTCCAAGATCTTGAACTACTAAGGAAAGATGGCAAAATACTTTATTGCCACAGGAGTATGATTGTAAGTCCCTTTGTAGACTACTCCAAACCCTCCCTTACCCAGAATCTCTTTGGTCATCTCTATTGAGTCTCGCTTTATGATGTTGACTTTTTGTAATTAGAGTTCAGCCTTGAGCTTGATAACAGCCTATTAGAATGGGTGCCTTAGTTTGCCGATGTCGGGTTGAGGCGGCTGGATGGTCTTCATTTTTTCAGTGCGGTCAATCTTCAAGTCGAAGGCAATTTAAGTGGGTTAAGATTCTAGTGGCTCCTCTGACTAGCACTACTCTGACTTGGATTCCTTCTTCATGATCTTGGAAACTCCCTTGAACTATTTCACTTCGACTTTTTTCTTAGTGGGTGGCTATTTGAAATTCAGCTAGTTCTGGATCTTGGCATTATCGTTGTTGAGTAGCAGTCTGTATTCCTCCTTACTCTTGAGTGGAAAAACTTTGGGCATACTTTTTAGTGGGGGCTTGAGCATCTACTTGGAGGGTGACTTGGCCTACTAATTATAGTTCCCTATCTGGTGGTCAATTTCCTTCTTGGCCTTCTCGAACTGCGGGTATACCCTCTTTTTTTATATCTACTTCTTTTTCATAAAGGTCAATTATTAACTCACAGGTTTTTGAACAGCTGGTTTATGGTCTGCTCTGCAAGTCTTAATCTCGCCTAGCCCTACAGCGATTGGCACATCTATCTGGCTGCTCTAACTTGCTCCATCATCTCGTTTTATAGATCCATTTATTTGGCCCTCTCCTGCTATTCCTCCTCCTTGGAGAGGTCAGGCGGTTATTCGTCACTTAATTACTACTACTTCTAGAGCGATATATACTTCGCTGGCTAATTTTATTATTTGAGAGGCTTGCAGTCTAGTAGAATTGTTTAAGTGAGAAGCTATACGATTCGAAGGATGCCTTCCTTCTCGCTCATCAGTCCTGATTTGTACTCAGGCACTTACTCCGCCCCGCTCAATTTCTAAAGATCCTAGACTATTATCTAACTGATGAACTCGCCCTACATTGCCATCTGGTTGATCATCTCGAAATCTGCGGCATTGAACTTTGAAGAGACTAGGAAGCATCTCATTTCGCAGTCTACACTATTCATGTAGCCCAAGTAGCCCAATTCCTTTCTATCTTCGAAAATCATCAGACAAATTGAGTGCTTTCTTTTGGTCAGTCCAAAAAAACATTTGAAGTCGTTCGCCAGGAGTTGGATTTGGCCTTAGCCGTATTTGTTTTTAAACGAAAATGCACCAGAAATTTCAAGGGGTACAACAATCTCCTCCGGAAGTCGATGCGGGAGATACCTCTTGAGTAGAGTGAAAAGTCTGCTGAGAGAGGTCATATTCCCGACTACAAGAAAACTATACATTATAAATCTTGAATTTTTCATCATTTCTCGTCGATCGAATGAATTCTGCCGTCTTGGTACGTTACGTTAAATTTCTAGCCATTGATCGTTAGGGTTCCCGACCCATCCCTCAAATTCTGCGTGAATCCACCTTAATAGACCGATCCGTCTTTTTTGGTAAAATATCTTCCTTTGCCGCTGCGCACTGAATCCTTCATCTCGCCCTCATAGGTGTCACCGTTCTTATAAAAAGCTCTAGCCCAATAAATAAATCCGTTTTTAAGCTTGGCTTATCTCAGAATAGTGCCGTCATTGTATTAAATTGTTCCCTCTTTGGGCTACTTTCCTTCGAAGTTACCCTAAAAGGACTTGATAGTAGGATGAGTAGAATATTTATAATTACCGAACTTTTTACTGCCTCTTTCAAATAGGCCTTTGAAAGAGTCACCAGTTTATTTATAGTCTTCGCTTCCTTACCCGTGCTTCATAAAATTCGTGAACCCGCCCTCATATATTAACTCTTCATTTTCGTATTTACCGTTGAACGGTGCGTTGTCTTTGAAATATCCTTTGTAAATCCCCTAGCTTTGCTTACTGGTCGCATCGCTCTTCAAATAGGCAATACCTTATCCGTCAACAACTCCATCTTTGAAGTGTCCTTAGATAAAAGCATATTTTGTGATCAGTTAGCCCCTGCCGTGAGGAATTCCGTCCTTGGTCTATCCGTAATAAGGGCCAAGCTTGGTATTAAGTAACTTGGGATCGTTGTATTTTTTGGTGTAATTCGGATCAACTGGTTTTTTTTTCAGCATATTGACCATGTTTTCGTCCAGTTTGTCTCTTAACATAGTCTGCTAATAGAAGTTTTTAGCAGTCTGCTATTCCTGCGGTGCGGGGTAAGGCTTTTTCTGAGAGTAAACGGGCGACTCTTAAGAAGTAGGTTTATGATGTAACTCCCGCTTCGGAGTGCTGTCTATCCTACTGGAGGGAGCACTGCCCTACCTAACATACTATTGGTGTTCCTTTTCATTGCAGCATCCGTATTAAGAGCCCATGAATTATTATTATAAAGATATGATATGAAAATAAAGGCAAGTCGACATTCACTCGAGGAGGTCTTCGATCAGTTTGGGGTCCATCATCCCCTTTTCAGCGCATTTCCAAAGTTTACGTCTGATAAAATTTGAAAATTATCCTTACTAATTAATTTTTAGAAGCCTCTTTTAACAGATTCGTAGGCCCTTCAGGATGAACTTGTCGATTATCTCGATATCTTTGTACAGAATCAAATCCAAAAACCTCTAGGCTAGACACACGGACACGTCCACTAGACAAAGGCTCGTGTAGCAGTGCATAAAAAATATCATCATGTTGAATTTGTTGACTGCTATGTGCTTGGCCAAGTCAGGTAAGTAAATTACTATCTTTGAATGAAGTCTTTATACTGAATTTATTAGTCCTTGAAGTCCTGGTGTAAAGTTCAGTCTTGCATCCTTTACTTTCATCAGACACACTAAGATCCAAAAGCAGGTCTGCTAACTGTTCTATTCGATAATGTTAAATTTTTTGAGAAATTTATCGTTGGTGAGGTCGTAGAGTCTCAAAACAGCCCCCGCGATGAAATTGAGGCCCTGGACATATCCGACCTGAGGGTCCAAATTACTATAGCACTTCAGTATTCTGAATAGTTTTTAGACATTTTCCTTTACAAGAAAAAATTAGCAATCAGAGAAAGTCCTGTTGATGTCCTTGCGGATCATAGACTAGTGCTGGCTGGAGGCTTTGCTTAATTCCTCATAAGATTAATACTGCTCCACTAAAAATTTTTACATTGAAAGTAAATCCCAGAGCAGCTTCCTGGAGTAGTAGGGAATGCCTTTGATGAGAGTTGCCATCACTTTCCTCTCGTCACACTTTTATAAGAGCTGATCCTATAAAATTTTAACGAATTCTTCCTAACTATAGGGCTATTCAGCCTAAGGCTGTAGAAACTAGTTTTTTTCGATGAAGAGGGACACTGAGTCCATGTCCTTAGCAGTGATAGGAGAGAACAAGGGCATGAATTTACTATCCCAGACCTGCTTTTTGAGCCACTTGAACAGAAACATGACACTTCGATTTGATATTTAATCTAATATTTGATGGGCAATAAAAGCAACGTCTCTCTTAACGATTATTAACTGGTCAGCTCAAACCCTTAATTCAAAATTTTGAGAGATAGAGCGTAGAACAAGCTGTATTAAGCTTACACTGTCATGCTCCAGGAAGGCCAGAATCAATAAAATTAGTTCAGGCTCTGGGGAAAACGCTCCATGGACTTCCAGAACGTGGTCAAGGTCCACAATGTGATCGTCGGAGAAAAGGCGAAATGTTCTGACTCGAAATTAGTGCACGTGGTAACAGAGCGGATGTAAAGCAGACTTAAGGATAGACACTAGATGGGCGGAGAAGAGGGTATAGCAGTTTGTAGGTCCATTCTCAATGGCTGTAGATAGATAGTTCAGAATTTCCATACTTACTTTTAATTCGATGAAAGCTGTGTGGGGTTCAACGAGGAGGGGAAGGTCAGAGTCTGGATTAACCCCAACTTTGGGGCCAACCAGTCTATGTTCGGAGTTGACTCATCATACATTGGTGACGAGGGCAAGGAAGATGGAGTGGTTCAACGGGTGCTGAAATGCCTCAGAAAAAAGGTAGTAGCAGATTAGACCTCGATCTTTGATAAATATACTAAATAACTCAAGAAACCAATGACTTTTGTCAAGACCCTGAGAAGCTTGGACAGGACTGACAGGCTGGCCGAAAGTCTGCTTTCCCTCAACAAATAACGCAATAGCGCATCACTGGGAGTATAGGTCGAGTCGCAGAGAGGAGAGATGGATTTGCTATCCGGACTGAAGGGAGCGACCTCTGGACTGAAGTAATTCGTGTAGAGCGTAGCTCCGTATGAGTACAAAATAAGCAAGCGGAGACAATTCAAAAAAATGAATATCTTCGAGTAAAACGGCCTCCAGTTAAAATGATTAATTTATTTTTATTAAATCTCACTTTTATTATTCTTTTATCCTGCTAGCCGACTCGAAACTTGGAACCTTTGGTAAGGTCTTGAGTCGGATTTGCTTCATGTCCAGGAGGATTGACGCCCAGACGCCGTACGCCTTGGTCCTGTCAGGCTTGCAAATTGGAAATACCCTCCTCGCTAAAACAGTTTTGCCTCTCTAAATTTACATATATACAACGAGTATTTATTAATTACTTGTAAAATTTTTAATGTGGTACACTTATAAATTGAAATTCAACAAACGCTTGATATTCGTCCGTTGTCTCGAGGACTCACGCCCTTTCGACCTGGCTTAACTTTCTAGGAAGCACTAAGAGTTAAGGCCTTTTGTTATAATAAAAAACGGCATTACAACAATAAATTGGAATCATCAGCAGGCGCTCATCGCTGTTACTTCGGCCATTTTATTGCACCATTTCAACATAAAATGGTCTTTAGCTGAAGGGAACCTCTGTCCTAGCATCCCTTCAAGATTAAATTATTTGACCTGGGTTTACTAACTAATTTAAGAAAAAGGCGTCGGACATGCAGTCAAAGGTATTGACATCGGAACAGGAGCCAGTTTAATTTTTCCGTTATTAGGAGTTGCGAATTTTGGGTGGTCCTGGATTGCCACTGATATAGACCCTGAAAGCATTAGTCATGCTAAAAAAAATATTGAAATAAATGGACTTTAAAACTATATTGATTTGCGTTTAAGCGATGGATGGAAGTTGAATCGCTCGCTCGGCCAAGCCACTTTCTCCGTTTGCAATCCCCCATTCTTCTCAAACTATTCGAATTCAAAAAAGCTAACTTCATCGGAGGAATCCACCGAGGGTGGAGAATACCAATTCTTCTTTTAGCTATTTTGTTAGAGCTATTAGGTAAGAGATCAGATAAAGATATTCACATGCTTGATAGGACTTAAAGAGAACCTTTTCCCAGCAATTGACATTCTTGAAGGAGACTAGCTTGTGAGCTGGTTCAAAGTGGGGGAGTTGAGGCAGGGATACCAGCCTAGATTCGTGCTGGCCTGGCAATTCAAATGATGCCAAAATATTACGAATTAATCAATGTTAGCACTTCTAACACTAATCGGTTTCAAGTGCACATCTGTTCATTCCTGATCTCATTTCCCTCTCGAATCCCCTTAGCTCCTTGCGGTAGTCTTGACGAAGGTTCCAATTACGGAATTAAAGGGCCTCCAGCAGCCTCTTCATCTTTTGCTCGTTCTAGTAGATCTCTGTCAGCAGGTACCTCATTTTCTAATCGTAGGCGTCTTCCAGATCTGCCTGCACCTTAACCGAGCATTGAGGACACTAGTGCAGCTGGTCAATCTGAGCATACTGATGACAATGGGCGATATTGGTCATTTTGTAGTGATAATGGTTAGGTTTGGTGGGCTGTTCAGGATTGTCAAAGTCCATGTTAATTTAAATTGGCAGTTAAGAATGTGTGAAATTAAATTCCCTGTAATATCAGTCCTATGAAAGCGAATTGAGATTTACACGTCATTATTATGTTATTGAAAAAAAATAAGGATACCTCGGGCAGGTGCTCATGGGGCGGACTTCATAACTGCTATCATTTTGCCACCTCCTCCTCGGACCTCTCCGCACTTAATCTTTATTACGCAGACGTCAGCGAGACAACCAAATCTCCTCAGATTGTTGGTTCCACATTGGTTGACCATAATATTCGCTGTATCTCTTGGGGAGAAAACGACTAGAATCATCCTATGGGATTAATAGCAACAGGAAGCTAAAACGGCATTGTAAGTTTGTGGGATCCCTCTAAAATAATTGGCAACAAGGGCGGATAAATTCAAGGACTTGTATGCGAGCAATAAGCCTATGAAGAAACCCCAGTACTCAGCATAGAATTCAATCCTGTTAAAAAGAATCTGATAGCAACTGGTTCCACGGAAGTGCTTATCATTGACATCAAAAAAAAAGAAATGTAAATCTATGGTGCGGGATAAAGCAATCCTCACCAAGGCAACTACATAACAAGTGTAGCATGGAACTTAAAAGTAGATAAAATTTTGGCATCGGCCTCCGAAAACGGGCAAGTGGTGTTTTGGGATGTCAAATCTAACAAGGAAATTTTCCAGCTTGCTGGCTAGTACATGCAATCCTCAAAGAATGTAAGTCTCTCATGGAATAACGAGATTTCGACTCAAATAGCTTTGGCATTCGATGATTAGCACAAACGTTAAATTCAAATTTGGGACCTAAGGAATAAGAGAGGACCATTGAAGCGGATTGAGAAGGGCCATTCCAAAGGAATCACTTGTTTGGACTGGTCAACTCTCGATTCTTAGCTATTATTAGCTTCTTCAAGGGATAACAAAGTAATTTGCTGGAATGTAGCCACTTAGGAAATAGTGGGATAAATTACAACTAAATAAACAATTGTCGACCTTAAATGGAATAAAAAGGTCCCAAGTGTTTTTATGGTGGGCACTACAGAATCAACATAAATTTTTTGCTTGAGTTAGAAATAGCTGCATGCCCACGCTCCTCAATGGTATAAACCTCAGGTTGGATGCACTATGCTTGCTAATAATAAGATTTGTACATTCAGTTCATAAAAGCCTGGAGTGACACTTCATAATGTAAATTCCTAGCAAAAATACTACCAACCTTCAATTAAGAGACTTGAGGAAATATTAAGGAAGCACCAAACGAGCAGCTCTGAGGATTTTTACAAGGCGGCAACTATAATGGCGGACCCAAATGATAAGGCTATTTACGATTTCCTATAGTTTTAGATTGATAAAATAGTAAAATCGGCTGAAGACTACACAGGCAAAAAATCCAAATCGTCCTACAACTCTTCCAAGTCTAAACAGTACTCCTCTATCACTGCCGACTAAGCTTAAGAATTCTTCAAGAGTCTCGGACAGCAGGAGCAAAATCTCTCCTACTAGCATTAAGAAAAGGGAGAAGTTTAGTACATCAACAAGAACTGGAACTCCGGCAAATAAAGGATTATTAAGCAAAATCTCCTTATCGGAAACTTTTAAGGAGCAGTTGAAGTAGCCCTCAAGTGTGGCAGAAGGGCTGAAGGACTTATAATAGCTTATTTCAATGGCAAGGAGCTTTTTTAATCTGCTCTAAAAACCTTCTTCACTGAAACCACTTAGCCGTTCATCAAGGATATTTTAAAAAATTTAGTTGATAGTTAATTTGATTCTTTAGTAAAAAAATACGATTTGACTTGCTGGAAATAGTGTCTAGCTCTCATAATTTCCAAAGGACTTTCTGACAGAAATTCTAGAATCAGCGCCCTTGGAAAACGACTTCTTATTTAGGGCAATCGTTCAGCAGCCACCATTTGCTTTGTCATTAGTTAAAACTCGAACGAAGTGATTTCTCTTTTAAGCAGCACCTATAAAGATTTGTCAGGCAAATAAAGGTGCAAATAATTATTGGATGCAGTATGCAAGATAGCCTACCTGTATATTTCATCGACAAAGCAATTTGTAGTATCTCCCTAGCTTTAGAACATGTTGTTTTAAGCGGCCTTGATATTAAAGGATGAAAACAGAGCAGACATAGCATTTTAACTCTTAGACTTATTCCCAATCAAGAACAAGCATTTCTGCACATACATCAATAGACTTGCGATCATGATGGGAAAGGGTTATTCATTTGCTTAAAAAATAATACCTATCCAGCATATGAAAAGAGATTTGAAACAAAAGGTCAAAGCCCCAGCTAATTAAGATAAAAAACCGCCTGGTAAAGCTCAGCCTAAAATCTAGCCTCCTCCTCAAGAAAATAAAAAACGCAGCACAAAAATAGAGAAAGAAGAAATTTATCCTTCTAAGATCAGTGGAAATTCCATCAATCCTATAAATCCCAAGCAATAACCTTAGTCATGGTCAAATCTCCCACCTCCAGCTCCTTCTTTACCAAAAAAATAAAGGGAACCTATTTCAACTCCTCCTCCACCTCCTCCTCCTCCTAAACCCGTTAAGTAGTAGCTTCCCCCTCACAAAAATTAAAAGGTAATTTAACATTATTAAGATTAGCAGAAAAAATAAATTAAATAAATTAGAGCCGTTCCACAACCTCGATCTCCTCCTCCACCTCCTCCTCCCCAGCTCAAGAAAACTGTCACCGCAAGTTCCAGTGTTAATCAAATTAACAAAACAGAAACTAAGGCTTAAATACTAACACCGCCACCGCCTCCTCCTTCTATATCAGCACATCCGAGGCAAAAAATATTTTAACAACAATAAAAAATTGCTTAAAAAGCTCCAGAAGTGCAGGCGCAAACGAAATCGATAAGGCCCCCCCCTCCCCCACCTCCGAGAAGGAATTGATGAAAAATTTAAGTTTGTATGTAAGATTAATTTGTATTCCTCGACGATTAACCCAAAGCAGGGCGGCCAAGCAAGTACGGCAAGTTCAAATTCAATGATCCATTCAAAGTTTCTGACACTATTTCAAAGCATTCAGATTCGCAAATCGGATTGTAAGATATCTAGCTTCATCAAGATGATTACAAAACAAAATCGATATCAAAACCTTTCGCATCTAGCAAGCCTATTCAATAATCCTAGGCCAAGCCTCTCAGATAGCGCATTGGAGATAGGTCTAAAAGCAGATAAAAGTCAGTGATCTCCGTCAGTCCTGCTTAATATTAAGAAACCTTCGGTTACGGTGACAATTACCGGCTTAAAAAAACATAATCTCACAGATAATAACCTGCCAAATCGAATTTCGGAAGTATTCAAAGTGGGGGCGGTCCATTCAAACTAACAATGCCAACTTCAGGAATGTAACGAAGCGATCTTATTAACACAAAAAAAATCGTAGAAGAACTTAAAGCTCCTCCAATGATTTAACATTCAAGAGATTAAGTCAGACAGTTGAGTCCTGATCTAAGAAAAACTCTTCCATACGCAGAGCAAAAATAGATTAAAGTAGACAAATAAGAATAAGCCTAAATCGCTATGATCAAGCTCGAAATGTTGTAGGAGTTCCGTAATATAAAAAAGGCCTAACTGGAATCAATTAGCAGGAAGTACAAATAATAGAGCAGTTCCTTATCCGAACACTACAAGGACTTGCTTAGGATCCAGAAAGATAGCTTCAAATGCATGATCGACGATCTCAACCAACTACTTAAAGAGTAAAGGGAAATGACCAAACAGTCACTCTAGGCTTAGCGTTAGCGACTTAATTAATTAAGAAAATACTAATACTAGAGGTTTAGACTCTAGCAAGAGGATAGAGTCAAGTAAATAGAAAGGATCATCTAGAGATAAAAATAAAACAGCAGGCAGATTTCAGCCAGCATGGAACTTGCCAAGGAAACTCTCAAGGCCGGGAGAACTCCTGCTAATCTCTAATTTAGCAACACTACAGATCCTTATCTAGAAATGCGTTAAAGCCAGCTCTAAAAAAAGACAAGAGAATTTTAAAAGGAAAAATAAGAATACCGAAAAAAGATCAAATAAAAGTAGGAAAGCGTTCTTAGCACATAACACAAGTCTAAAATGATGCTTTTATAATAAAGAAAAAAACTTTAAATATAAAAGAACAGGATCGCAGCCTAGCATAAGACTCTCCAGGCCTAAGTCAATCAAGAAAGGTAAACTCTTGAAAGAAAAAAAAAGTAGTAATAAAAAAAAAGAGCATTACTTTAGAAGAAAATGTAGTAGCTAAATAACATGAACAAAAAGCTAAAAGAACAATACCGAATGAGAAAAAAACAGCTTTAAAATGGGAAGCAAGATTCATCTGAGATAGTAGTTCAAGATAATACAAGCAGAAATAAAATAAGATCAAGCAGCCTAAGCAAGATGGATATCCAGCATCTAACAAGGAAACGTTATTGATATACCTTTCTTAATTATTGATATTTGCATAATTTGTATAAGTTGAAATGAGATATTTGGCATCGTATGCACTGCTTTCACTCACAGGCAAAGAGCCTTCACCAGAAGATGTCAAGAAAGTCCTTGCTGCCGCGAATATCCCTGTTGATCAAGCTCAACTTGATCAGTCTTGCAAATCTTTAAAAGGAAAGAATATCGTCGATGTTCTCAACAATGGATTAAAAAAAATTGGATCTGCATCAGTTGGCTCAGGCCCTGGACCAGCTGCCCCCGCTGCACCAAAAGGAAAGGAAAAGGATAACAAGGCAGAGAAAAAGCCCTAGCCTAAACCGGCTAAGGTTGAATAGCCCAAACCAGCCTAATAAGAAGGTGATTTCGGACTTGGAATGGGCCTGTTCGATTGAAAAAATATCGTATTTATAATGATTTAAAAGGACATCGAGCTAAGTTTCAACGCTAAGCTGAACTAATTCCGGCCACTGCCAGACGTCATGAATCCCTACTCCGATAAATGTTGCTCTCTTATTAGATAAGTATATTACTTATGGAGTCATTGGCTCAGCCTTGGTTATGAGATATTTAGCCAAAAAGAATCATTATCCCTTCTTTGGATACTCGATAGCAGCTGTATTAGCTGCAGCTGTCCCAGTTTTCGTGAAATTAAAAACACAAAGTCTTTCAAGTGAATATCGCGACAAATCTCTGGAATAGCGGCTGTAATTTAGCCCAATAACCAGGAATGCTTTGAAACGAGCAACTGAATAGATCGACAATGAGATGTCAAAGCTTAGAAATGAAATAGCAGAGCTCTAAGCCAAGAAAAGACAGAGCTGAATTATTCAATCGTCACTCAATTAATCCCATTATTTTCTTAGCGGTTCCCTAAGGATATTGCGTATTTTTTCTAATTGTATTTATTACTAAATGTCCTATGGAACTTAATCTTATTGAAAGCCATTTTAATCGCAAATTTCAACTGATAAAGTCCCTTTTCCACACTTATATTATCCAGTTTAATCCACTCTTATTTTGCAATATTATTATAGGATATCGCCTTTCAAAGATAACTTCTTTTTGAAGATTACGAGCACCACAGGTAATGATTACGCCTTGAGGAAAGGCTTTTTTCTAAATGTATAGTCACTAGGCCTTACTAAAATTTAATGTTCGAATGTTAAATGTTTTGATTTTTGCAATATTTTAAATACTGGAATAATGAACTTGTCGTTCTAAACAAGACCTTTGAATGAAACCAGTCGAACCACAACTGATCGTTCCCTTAATCTATTGCTACTGAGAGGTATCTCATAGGCCATAGCTATAGCTGAAAGATAATCAAGATTACCCTGTTCATCTACAGGACAGTCTGATAGTATAGGCGATACCTCTATAAGCTGTTTTTGATGACGATTAGATACAAATCCAGAATCATCTGCATCATAAAATTCCAATTAATTCTAAATCCTTAGTGCTTAAGACATTTAAATTTAATGTTCCTTATGCTTTATCAGTTTTCCCAAATTTTAGCCGATAATTGAATTTAGAAATTATGTTTAAGAAATTTTTAACATTTTCTTGGTCCGCAGTTGGGCTAGGACATCTGAATTTCTTTAGAATTCCATATTCCACCATTCCTTCCCTTAAAAATAATCAAGAATTTTCAATTACTTTGTACTAAATTATTACTTGCAGGGAATTGAAACTACAGTCATTACAATTCTAGCTGCAGACATCTCTCGAAAACGACTAATTGGTATTGTAATTCTTGTAACCTAAAATCCTTAACTAAGGGGAAGTTTGAGTTTCGATTTTGCTATAATTTTTTCTTTCTGAATGAAAGAGAGAAACAAATTATTTTTTCTAAAATAGCCTTTTAAGCAATGGGGTTTTAAGTTATTGAATTTAAACGGTTTTAATTTTACTTATACTTTTTCCCACTCTTACAGATTTATTGTCAGTGGATTAAAATAATCAAATTTAGGATCGTTTCCAAGTAAATAAATAGCTTAAAAATTGATGTAAACCAATCGCAGCTTAGGAAACTAAGCCTAAACCCATTACTCAAGCTTGTACTAAAGTGTTCCGAGGCAGGATTGATCTTGATGCTAGATAGGTATAATGCCTTAGATTGTATGAAGTTGTGTTTAAAATATCAAGGCCAAATATTTAATTTGAATGTTTATGGTTTCATTTTACTGTAAGCAAATTTTGAACTACTAATTTCTTTTTATTAAACTAAAGTTTTGATGCTGGACACTGATATTAAAGGGCTATTTTAAATGGATCGGTTTAAATAAGAGTCTCAGCAAATAGGTTCCTTCTTTAATGCCTCTCATTTACTGCTTGTGTTATTATAGGATATTGGTTTAATTTGGCCTTGATAAATCATTCCTTTTTATTTACTACTAACAACCTACTTCAATGTAGCTTTATTCACTAATTCTTTATTACTATTTTTATTCTTAATCGAGTTTTAGCAATTTGAAGCTTGAGACAATCTAACCTTCATGGCCATAGAATAAAATTTTTCCTGTTTGTGGTATCGACTGTTGAATTTTAAATGTTTGATTTTGCGATTGCAGACGTATTTACAGCTAAGTCTAAAGCAGTTTCACATAAAAATTTGAGTTTTATTTGAGGGTAAATTATCGTTAAATGTTTAACTGTCTGAAATATAATTTATTTTAGGAGAAAACTGAAATAAACTATTTGATGACATAATCAGCTTCATTTAAAGGAATCGTATTCGGCAAAGTTGGCAGTTTGAACTAAATTAATTATTGCAATGAATTATTTCTTAAAGCATGAGATATCTCACTTCTCCATAAACTAAGAACTGAATGCTCCCAATAGCTGAGCTTACTTCCTCTTTATTTAAATTCTTTAAAACTCAGATGGTCTTAGTTATGATGTAATTAATTGATTCCTAAATCTGCCAAAACACTAATGCCCAGAGATCTTCTTTCCATCTAAGAAAAAGAGGTAAGGAATGTTTTATATTTAAAAAACTTAAGCAATGGACTAATGCATATGGCATCTTTGTTACAAAGCAGATCTATCTTCAAACATTATATTAGTTCAGTTTTAACAAATCCAAACGCGTCTTTTAAAAGTTAAAATTTTTATAGTTATTCTAAACTAATTGCTGCTTAAACCATTCTATGCTTAAAAAATAAAAAGAGCTTTGAATTCGCTGCTCTAAAAGCTTGATATGACTTAACAAAGTCACTCATGCTAATTTCTGAGTCGTAAAATCTTAAAATTATACTTGATTTTTTAGGCTCGAGCAAGTTCGTTATGAAATTTAGGCTTTATTTTTAATTAGAATTAGCTAGTCGTTCGCAAATTCCTTAATTATCATTTAAAAATGATAATTCGCTTAAAATTGCTGTAAATTCAACAAGGTCCCCTGAACCTATCTGAATATTTTATTTAATCTACTTTTATTATTTGTCATTTTTTTTCAATGTCTCTCTTCTAATTTCCTCACACTTTTATTACATATTTTACTTTTAACCATGAATTATTGATATAAAAATTCTACCTTTTTACCCTTGTTTTTCGATTGAAACTGGTTAGGCCTCTTTCAATCTAAGTGAAAAGTTATACCACCCTCGGAAATGTGGCATCAAATTAAATGATTAGGTGACTAAATGTTTGGAAGTGGTTTAGTTATTTAGAAATATGAAGATAGGAGTTTGTTGTGATTAGAACGTGACAGCGTGATTTATGTTTGAAAAATTCATAATTTAGAAGCTATTTTTCATGATGATGCTTTTTATTTTATATTTATCTTTGGCGTAAGTTTAGTTAAGTTAAACCTTTTTGATCCATAAAACGCCACAGCTTAACTTTTTATTTTTTATGCTTTTGATATTCTCCTCCTCTAAGAAATTTTACTTCTGATTTAGCTGTTTAACTTATTTCCGTTCCTATTTTTATTTAATAAAACTATATTTTATACGGACTGAGGCAATAATTTTTTTCGCGAGAGAGATAGTAGTTTAATATAGTTATTGGTTTTCAACAATTTTTACTTAAAATTTAAGTGGCTATTTATGGAATTTGACTTTTCCTCCGATTCTTTTTAAGGGATTCAGCACGCTAATCGGGCTTACAAATCCTGATTAATTAATGCTCTAGTTATATTTCAAGATAAAGCCTTGTCTTTCTTCGAGCTAGAGTTTCAATTACCTTAACTAATACTCTTCACATGAAGCTATTAACTGCATATGCAAAATCGCTACTGGTTATTTGTGTTATTTATTTTAATATATCTAATTATCACAGTAAATTATAGCTTATGTGTTCAATTTCAATTTTTCGAAATGAGTTGAAAAAAATCTTTTGTTGGGAGAATGATGATGAGTTAGGGGTGGCAATGGTTAAGTACGTTGTTAATTAATTTTAGATAAAGCATTTGATTTTTAATCTTTTTTAGTTTCCTGTTTAAAAACCTTCTGACTCTAATCTAATTGCTATTCAAAATCAATTATTAATGATGAATGCTTAAGCGTTTGGATATTTTAAATTCTCTAGACAACTTTCTCAATTTCTTACAAATTAATATTTTTTATGTTTTAATATTATATCCTGACCATGAGATTTACTTGGCCTAAATGCTATCTACTTTTGGGGTGATAAATATAAAAAATTCCGCTTATTAAGTTGGATTTTGTTTAGAAAATTATATTCAAATTTAAAGTTAGAAAGCCAAGCCGTTTGGCATTCAGTCTATGACAAACATATATATCCAAAGAACCAGTATCCTTTAAATAATTCTAAAATAACCTTTGAGAAGTGCAAATTGGAAATTTATTTTAAATGTCCAATTACAAGACTCTTTCTTAATTATCCCCAAAAAATTTTACTTTGAATATAATTTGGTGATGGGGTATGCCTGAGAATTATAGGTTATTAAACTTGAAAGAAAACAGACCTTGCTTAGCCAGCTATGAAAATGGTGGTAAATTATTTTGCATTAATAAAATGTAAATTCATACGTCGCCTTTAAAAATCTATTAGATATCTGTCTTTGATAAAAGCTTAATGTTTAAGTTTTTTTTGAACAGACCCTGTTTAGTTGCTTTACTTTAAAGCAATTTTTGCAAAAGCTGCGCTTAAATCATTTTCAAATTTTTGATGTCTTATTTTCTGTGAAGTATTTTCGTAATGTTTTAGAGCCTGGCTTTTTATTTTTATTACATTAGCTGCTTGATAATTTATTTATTGATAGATTTTCTCTTTAAAAGCCATGTCTTTTAGGAGTTTCTTATGTTCATGCAATTCCTTTTCTTTTCTTATTTATCCTAGTCCTTATGTGATTTAATAATAATCTAATGCTGTTTAGACTATTGTTTTAATTGCCCAGCTCTCTAAGATTTTACACTATGCAAATCCTATCTTGATAGCTGAACAGACAGCTGAATAGCTTTGTATTTTTTGAAGTTATTTTAACATATTTGTTGAATACCTTGCTTAAGCTGCTCTTTGCTTTTATTAATCTCTAGGTTTGATTTCCATTTCTGAACTTTATTGTTGAGAATGCCTCTAATTTGTTGATTTTGATTCTAAATCTTTTGCTCCTCATTTCTGTAGTTTTTAATCAAAGCCAACACTCGCCTCTCAATTCTTTAAAACTGTTCCTGGGATTTTTTTAGCTAAATCTTAGTTTTTGAAAAATTAAGTAAGCTCTCGTCTGTCATAATTTCCAAATATTAATCGAAATGTAATGTTAAATAAGTTCAGATTTGTATTAACAAAATAATCCATCTCATCAAAAATACAAATAAATCTTTAGTTTAGTTAGATTATTGAATTCGTTTTTCCTTTTTGACTGAAGCCCTACACATTGATGACCTCTTTTACTTCTAAAAACTTAACTGATTTCACTTAATTTACTTGCTAGTCATCAATAAAAAGATAAAGTTTCATTAACATTTCAAATATTTGTATAATGCTAGAATTTTTTGCTTCCCATCCCATTGAAGTTTAATCGAAATTCAAGGATAGGTTACAATCATTATCTGATTTAGAATTTCTTCTTCAATTGAAGCTCAATCAAAATTAAATTTGATAAATAAAATATTTTGATATGCACTCAAATAATATGCGTTATTTGTTAATTAAGTTTTTTTTTTAAAAAAATAAAGGGCTGGAAACTTCAATTTTTTTAGGATACTACAAATTAGCAGAGTGAGATCTATCATTCCGACTTTCTGGTATGTACTTTAATCAATAAGATGCATTATACAATTTAAGAAGATTTCTTGGAGCTTAATGAATAAGTATCCCGTAATTTAATTTTTTTCAATAATTGGCATATTCTTCTCAGACTAGCAACTCAACGGACACATCAACTCACAAAATAACAATGATATTTATTTGAAATTATATGTATATTATTGTAGTTATAGGCTTGGCCTCAAGCACCTTGACTAAGCAGCAATCAGACTCATTCCAAGCGGAAAACATAATAATCAAAGGTCAGCTCTATTTATAAAGCTCTGAAACTTTTTCACTGGCCATAGGCTAATCTATGGAAATTTTCCTTTCAATCAACTAAATGCTTTACTTTAATCGTTTGGCTATCCCAACTTCTTCTCGTGTTCGTTTTCCTCCTCCTCCGTCTTAAATTAAATTCTAATTAAAGTTTAGTATTTAGAACTCGATTTTGTTTATTAAACTTTTGAAATCCTCAGTACTAGATATTTTGGTAAATGTCCAGATAGTAAAATTTTTTCTAAAACCTAACGGAAAAGGTGTATTTCAATAATCTATGTTATAAAACTAAAATTCTAAGTTTATTGTTCTCGAGAATGTTAACTAATCATTTTTAACAATTTCTGCTTTGTCTTTTAACTCCAAGCTTACCGATACTTGCAACTATTTTTATTTAGGTGCTCAGATTACGAAGATGACTAACTCTCAAATAAAAATTACAACTTCGGTTGATGCTAACATATGCCCACAGTTAAAGACAGTTTACCTGATACTTATGCAGAAACCTCGTGAATATGAGTACATAAAATTAATAACCTTTAAGCATGTTTACTCCAGTGGACATGAGGTATCAACTTTCAATTATGAAAATGACTAATTTTCTGCAAAAAAATTATTGTTTACTGTTGAGGGAACGCTAAATAAATTTATCACATAATTCAATATTATTGACAGCCCAACTTCAGTTAATTTCAAAAGCTTAAGTAACAGCGACCTTACAGTATTATCCAATTATAGATTTCATTGTCAAAACGCCTTTCTCTTACTAATTTAAAGAAAATGCTAACCATTATGTCCTGAGCAATATTATCCAGTTTAGGAATCAAATTATTTCCGACAAAAAATCTGTCTCAAATGCTCTGAAAATTGTCGATCTTGCTTAATCTAAAAAAATTTATGTGTTTCATGTTTTAATCTTCGTTACCTTTCAGCTTCATTTTAATGTATTCTCTGCTTGAAACCATGTTCTACTTGCTTAAATGCTAATGTCTGTCTTAGCTGTTAGCCTAAGCATTATCTAAGGTCTGTAACTTGCATGAAATGTTCCTAAAAATGTGCAAGCTGTGTGAACGAGAATAGTTGTCAGGTTTGTATTTAAAATTACTCTCTTTATGAAGGCTCCTGCATATTTCGATTGCAAGGAGCTTCAATCAATATCATATCAAGAAAATTTATCTGTGATTGGCCGACCGTTTAAAATGGTATGGCTTGTGAATTACCTGAAAATTTCAAGGGCTTGAATATGGTATAATTAAAAGCAAGAAGGTAAAATATTTAAAGATATTCTACAATTGCCTCAAACATTTTTTCCTACTTGTTTTCGCTGGGTCTTTCTTTCGCAATTTAAGAGATGATAAATTTTTTACTGGTCTTAAGGCTCACTATTTTGTTTACTTAGGACTACAAGAAGTACCCGACAATAAATTTCCTTTTATTATCCATTAACAAATTAACATCTTTCGATATTTTATAATTTATCATCAATCAGTATAATTATGCCATCGGCAGAATTAGGCCCACTTAAAACGGCAAAAGGAATGATCCTCTCATAAACCCTTAAGGAAAATTGATGTTTGTAACCGCTTTTTCTATCTTCTTGAGTGGAATCGTCAACATTTTGAGTTCAATCCTCATCAATCTTGTGAAGAAGGGCCAGAAGAGAAAAACATTTATCGAGATAGTAAGAAAGACTATCAAGCAATACCTAAAATCAGTCAGCCTTTTACTGACTCATCTGTTTATCTAACAATTGCACTTTTTATCCTTCGACCCCCTTAACTTTTTATGCATATTTGCAAGCACTATCCTAATATGCGTTGTATTATACATAAAATTTTTCAATTCAGTCAAACATAAAAAAATAATAAATTTCTTTTTCTTTTTCGAGTTGCCTTTTCTAATAATATTCCAGTAGGTTTACTTCACAATCTTTATTAACATTGCTGTACTGATTATCATTTTCATTTTAATAATTTGGAAAAAATATAAGTTCAAAAATTACTTTTATCTTTCAGTGCTGCTGGTACTTCTTATATCACAGGTCTTTCACCATCAGTATAATTCACTCATAATAATAGTGATCACTCTGTTAGTCTTGACAGTCTCAGTTTAAGTAATAATATTTATTATCAAATATGTAAAGAAATTGTTGAATTATTGTTTCAAGAAAAAAAAAGTAGGTTCGACATTTAGAAGAATCATGGTTAATTCTTATTTAAAAATGCGCAATAGAAAATGATTGATTTTAAATTAAGATTAAGTCAACTCTTTTTATACATTTCATAAATTAAATAAATATTATCCTTAATGTGATAAAATTAACGATAATTGAATTCAGCTTTTTATGTACTTTTCATTTAGTAATTATTCAAATTAATGAATCTTTTCCTTGGGATCAATTCTGAGTTCCAGTATAATGGGTTTATTTATGTCGTTACAACCAAATGGGTACTTTGAAATAAAAAATTAACCA
>QQSS02109969.1:0-16501 GCA_003687565.2 Craspedacusta sowerbii
TATCTCTTGCAGCAGGTTTGCAGTTCATGTTATCCGTCTGGATTCTGGGGTTCACGAGCAGAGCAAGCTGTTGGATTTATAATCAAATTTTTAACATTTATTGATGGTGCACTTGCTCCTCTTATATATTGCTTTAAAGACCCACGATTCAAAATGTCCTTCAAGCGATTAAGTAGACGACTTTTCAATTGGTACAGTGATCGACTGTCTATGTCAACATGGAATACAGGGACACTCGCTGTGATTCCAGCTGTTTCCCAGGACTGCCTGTAGCATCGACTGCATTGACTCGACGCCTTTTCTTGCAAGAGCTGCCAGCTGGGGGCTCAGAAATCAAGAAGCCCTTCTACAAGCAGTTTAAAGGTTTTGCAAACTTTTAAAGCAGATTATTTAAGAGGATGTCACTAGGTGGGCTTTCTAAAAGTTTCGGAAATGAACGTAATGAGAGGAAACTTTCCTGATTTTGGAAAGTATTTTTCTTTGTTAAAGATCTACGTAAGGACTTAATTGATACATTTTGGTAACTTGTTTAATATTGCATGAGTTCCGAATGTTCTGCTTTCTTCCAGAGACTTGCAAGTCAGGATCTCAAAGTTCTCATCATAAGCAGGTTTAACTCGACATCAGTGCAATCAATAAGTTCCTTCTTATAGAATATTCGAAAGAATTTCTCAGCAGTATTGATCTCCTTTCCCTCACATAGGCAACCGAGTTTTATGTAGCCGTGTGTTTGCGTTTCATTTCCAAAATATAACCTTTTCAGGTTATTGTTCATAGATTGTTGCCATCCGGAGTGATCTTTGCGACCACCTTTCTTAAATCCTACCGGTGGTAACCATTGACCAGTGAACCAATATCCATATCCTATAGGAATCGACTTGCTCTGCAGCGTTGCCTTTCCTGTCTAATCATCTATCACTGGTAAACTGCTCGAGTATTTCCCAAACTTCAGTAACAAGAAATTTTTAACTTCACTGATAAAGATTAGTGCTACATTTTACTTATTTCTACGGCATAGTTTGTACATATTACTCAGGATGGCTTTAGCACTTAAACATTAGTTGTTATGTTCGTTTAACTGCAATACGCCACTAACTATACCCATTACGCACGCCGACTGTCCTTTGCATCTTAACGATGACGAAGATCTTCCGATGCAATATCCACTTCATCTGGTTCATCATAATTGTCTCAACGGGAGCAGACTTCCCAAAGGTTCCCCTACCCTTCCCCACCCCGGTTGCTTTAACGAGTTTTCCGTCTTGATTAAAGATTCTGGAACGTGTTTGGGCGCGCTGCTTAAACTGGCCTCCATGATCCATGATCCTCAATGTACTAAATTAATGATTCTCATTCATGCTAACTAACTTATGCAGAGGAATGGCCAAACATTCCGCATGCAATCATATATTGCTGTTGCTATCATCATGCCGAGGTTTTACGGAGAAGGTGGATATCATATACACTTGCCTTGCGGAATATGATCGGTGAATGATACGACTATTTATACAATGAATTAAACATTTTATGCACTCTTCCTTGATATTTGCATGTGTATGACGCTTATCCGTAAACTCAGTACCGAGAAGTTTTTCCTGAAAACAAGGCACTTGATAGCTACAATACCACTCCTCCCATCTTCTCTCGTTTAAAGGGTTTCTAGCCCTTTTGGAGGCCTCAAATACTACGCCTGCTTGTCACGGTCCTCGCAAAAACCATCTCAAAGATTCTCAAATTTTCCTTAAATATATGTGTAATCCCTTATTGTTTGCTTTCTTTCATTTCTGTAAGGCGGTTTGCTCTGTGACATTGAATCGCAAGTACCCGCGACTCTCCTTGAACTGCGAAGCTGCCTTCTGTACTGCCCTTTGCGCTGCACTATAGTTAACATATTTTCGTGATTGAATTATGCTTAACTCTTTTTTTTTTGTGGAAATTCTTGCTGCGCATTCATATATCAAGAACTCGGGAATGCTATGAGTTCATTTCCTCGTAAACCCCATCATGCTTCACTTCATATCGTCTCGCACTATTGCAACGTAATGCTAATGATAGTCACTGTGAAGACAAAGCCTCGGAAATAAGAAGCAAAGCTCTTAATCGTCCAGATTGCAATGGACAGTCCTGCTGCTATTCATCCACCCTACCGATGCTGTGTATCGCTGGGCCACAACGAGATGCTGCAGTGTAAAGTTGAAAACTCCGTTCATGCAAAAAGGAACGGCGAAGGTGTAGGGTGGATGTAACTACTTCATTTTCGAGCTTTCTAAGTAACTAAAAAGCAAATAATCAAAATCTCGAGTCGTGCAGCCATCAAATGTGATCAGTGATTAAAATAGTGGCTCTTGAATTCGAACCAAAATTAGATCGCTTCAATACGAAGAGCCATAAGACTTTTAGTCCGTAGTGAACGATTCATGGTGACGAGCCATATATTGAGCTATTCAGGGTGACGAGCAATACAATAGTTTAGTCAAGGGCGGCGTATAGAGAGAAGCATTGATAAAATTCAAGCTACAAGATTCATCCTGAGTCCGATATTATAATCACGTTAAAATCTCTCTGTCATAATCAGGTTTATGCATGTCGAATTAAATTTAACAATTAAAAGTTAGCCGTTTCGATTTCGCCTTTGGCTATATTTACTTCTCATGATTTCTTGCATTGAATGCATAGTGAACCTCTGCCTTGCTGCCAATTCAAGAAGGTTCCAATGAATCCCATGTATTCAATCAAGACTTTGCAAGGGCTGCTAATAATTAATGGCAAGCGTGGTGGGTCGATTTGCAATTTAGCGACCCTACGAGGTTGCTAGCTTTGGTGTCGAAGCCCTAGCGATAAATACAGTTCAGTTGAACATCAACAGCTTGCGGAGAGCCAGCAACGTACATGCTTGTAGGAAACGTAGCACGAAAGAAGCATAGTAAAATTACGGAGTAACAATCGGTTTAATGCGAAATCAATCCTACTCGGCTATTACGTAATATCGATTTCGAAGCATGGAAACGGAGGTATTCAATTGGGCGCAAGTTGATATTGCAGACTTCAAGTTCTTCGCGCACGATCGATTCTTGGAAATCGAGGAGCGACTTGGAAATCCGAAAGCTTTTTTTGCAAGCCGTACCTCCAGTCGTAAAAACGTCCAATCGGGATAGTCGGCCATGGCAACCGACCAGGGAACAGTGCGAGATACACAGCGACTCTACTATAAAGAAGCAATCATGAAGAAGGAAGGCAGTAAGAACTGGGTGGAATATTATGCTTCTCTCTTCGAGAAGGAGATGATTTTTAACCGAAAAGATCCTGAAACGGGCTTGCCAATACCAAACAATTGCACTTCGATATCGCTCTCTGGGAAGACAACGTGTGGTTATGGTGAGAAAACATGTTATCGCTTTCCCTTCTGGATCCGGACATCAAAAGGAACATATCAATTTAAATGCGAGACCAAATTTCAAAGGTATAAATGGATGTTTGCCGTGAGGCTGTGTGTATCAGGCAAGCCACCAGAAGCCATTCCAAGCCTAGTACCTACTCAAAAGACCACAAAAAAGTCTACTAGCAAGTCACGTGGGACCTGGTCTCCAACAAACTCGCTCAATGCGACGTCAGGTAAGTTTTCCAGAACAGTCCGAGTTCCGTTTCGACGAACGCAAACTGAAAGCGGAGACATAGAACTCTCTAAGCAGGGCGAGCGAAGGAAAGCGAGCAGTAAAATTGTAAGCTGGGACTTAGCCAAGCCTCTTACAATGGCAAATAAAAATGTAGCTGGTGGTGCTCGAAAATTGATGAGGCAGAACACTCGACCCAAATCAAACGAAAATTTGATGGCACCGAGTCAAGCAAGCGATGCGAAAGTCCAGTCAGTCGAGAATAACGTAACATGTAATGACTCACTCGATTTGACAGCACATTCCATAGCAGCAAACGGTACGGCTGATATTTTAGGTCATAATGCCAATGACTCTGACGCCAGAGCTGAAGCAGTGGAAGCGGCACATGGTGCGGACAGAATCTCTCCGGACGCCGACGTGGCTAGAGCGAGCATGTCCAAGCGATTCTTTTCCGCGCTGGAAAGATCGATGCAGAAGCCCGCGAAAAGCGTTCGAAAAAGAATGCACTTATTCAAGGGGGAGAGCAAAGTAAGAAAAATCTCCATAAAGGCCTACGTCCATGATGACGATGGGTCAGAAGAAAGGGCAGGCTCGAGACATACCATTTGTTCTGAGAATGGAAGCGAGACGTCTGGTGAAACTAACTCCACTTTTGCCTCGTCAAGGAACTCGAGTAGATCAAGTGTAGCCTGTTCCCCGCTGTTGCATGACCCACTAGAGCAAGCTTTTACGGGGATGCGGCTGAGAATGCCTCCACGTGCATTGGAGGAAGCAGGCTCACTCCAAGCTGAGCATGCGCTTTGCTCGTCTGAAATGCCTGGCTTCATTTCCGAGAACAAGAGTGATCGTTTGGAATTTTGCCAAGTGCCAAGTAAGTCTCTAAGTTGGGCTTCTCTGAACAGAGTACGCAGTCCACTTGATACTCCACCTAGGAGGGAAAATTCTGCGCCACCTTTAGGCCCTTCTACTAACAGAATGCCAGCAAGAATTACAGAACTCCGGCTAGAGCGCAACCAACATAATTCGGTGACTTCCAGTTATGGAACCGCAAATGAGAATTAGAAATTTCTAAGGAGTAGCTTTTCATAGTGCTGATGCAAGAAAAATACAATTACGAAATTCTCTATTTACTGCATCTCTAGTACTAGCCGTACTCATAACAAGTACGAGAGTTGGCGGAAAAAAAAACGCCAACCTAGAGGGAAGGGTGTCTGGTATTTGGCGAATGGAGGAACCCGTAGATTTTGCAAATCGCGCTAGGGAGCATGTGCTCGTGTGATAAAAGCCAGGCTATGCGTTATTCGGTGCTCTTGGGCACACAAAGGTCATCCTACGAAAGCAATTACGTGACGTGGTGAACCTCCAATTATTACGGCTACGGCTACGAATACGGCTTACTTCATTTAATAGAAGCTTCCTGTTCGCAGCCTCCCACCGCCATTTAATTGTGCACTGCGTTTGGTGGAAGCCACTAGATGCAACGCTGGTCATCAAAGTGTGACCATGAAGGACAAACTCATGAAGGACGAACCAATAACAATATCTTCTTTTTATGAAATGCCTATTCAGCGGATTCAAAACGCTATGCTGCGTTATAGGAAAATCGATTACGTGCGTGGCAGGCAAGCAGGCTGCTACTGAGCACAAGATATTTTTTTGTTTTATCAGCATCTGTCCGCTCAATCCGCAAACACTAAACATCAACACTTTACATCGTCACCTAAAAGAAAGAATCCAGTCTGTAAACAAGCAGGCATCAACTAGTTCATAGTAGAAGTAAATAAATCATGCTCATGCTTCCTCGTTAATAACTTTAACTTTTTTATGTTAGAAAATATCCAAGGCACGAGGCTAAATTTAAGAACGGCACTTACGTTTCTCGCCCAATCAGACCTTGGTTAAGAAATGCCGTGTCCTGGGTGACCATGGGTTTTGCTACGACGCAGACGATAGCTTGTTTCTGGCGTCTTCTTCAACCGCGAGGTTATCTATTTTTAATGCTTTTCTCTAAATTTGTCGCTTATGTCTATACTAGAGATCAGAGCCATGAAGAGACGCGACTTACTTGCAGTGCACGTTGCCTTCTTCTACTCGCGTTATTCATAAGACAAAATGAAATAAGAAAATCGGAATTATGATCTCAGCTTGCTTGCGGCTTGAAAACTAATTAACATGAGCGAGGTAGTGGAGGTAAGCCAAATGGCACCAGTGACAGGCAGTTTGTCCCTGAGAGTTGAAAAACTTAACTTGTCATCGAATATCATTTACAGAGTTGGTTGTTAAAATGCGCTTGCATATAACTCCAAGATTTACATTCTTTGCATTTCCACTATGCATTCTGCCATGATAATTAGGGTTCCAAACTACTAAGCTACCCAGTCTTCGTAGACGTACATACCTGCACAGGATAAGGCGGACTACCACCATTCCTTAAGGAGTTTTAATGAAGAACTGGCGTCCTCTAAGAATAACAAAAAGCAAGCCAAAAACAGCCGGATCAGACGTAAGACAAGTATAAAACTCAATTCCCCCAAGTCAAGCCAGATTGCTTTCAGCATCGACAAAAGTTCCTTCCAGGCAATTTCAGTTTTCTACCAGGCGGCCAGTAGAAACTCACAGGAAGAATGTAACCTCAACCACCTGAACGGTGCCTCGCTGGAAAAAGCATCATCCACGTACCAGTCAATCAATCAAAGTTCAAAATTACAAGGTATTCATTAGATTATGAATACCCACAATAGCAATAATACATCAGCTCGGGCACAAGCTACGAAACATGTCTAATAGGTCAAATCAACATGTTGCTTTTCTAGTAACAACAAATATTCATTTTAAAAATATAACAAAATACAAGACCCAAACTGTTACTCATGAAGAGCAACGCAAATGCCTAACCAAATAAGACGCAAAAAAAAAGTATAAAAGCATACACCCACGAATATTCGGACTGCTTTCCAACACAATTTTTGCTGAAACATCATAAAAATTTCCATCAAAGACGCTCTGCACGATTGTACCAATCGCGCAGAAAAGAACCAAGTACCAAGAATTGCTACAACGTTTTCGTATAAGAGACCATCTATTTAGTTCTAAAGAAACAAAAAATGGCCACGGAAATTGCAAGCGTTGTCGCCAACCTGGTATCGGGCCTTTGCTTAAGAACCTCAACGGTTACTTGCAGTCCCACTTAATGCCAGAACAACAACCACAACAACAACAACATTAACAGCAACAACAAATCGATCCAGAGAAGAAGATGTCAATTTTTGTTACCCATAATGAATACGCAGGAAAATCAAAATAACAAATTACTAACAATTATGTGCAGTTATTGTCAAATACTTCTGACTCAACGACTCATCGTAGTCAACGCAATGCTCGATAACGATAAAATGACGAACGGCACGTCGCTCACTTTTTCCATAGAAATCCAAGCGGACCGGCCAGGGTTGGCGAGGATGGATCTACCAGGAAGGACTTCAAGGCAAGCGATTAAGCATGGCATGCAGACCTTCTGTAAGCCACTGGATACACAAAGCCTCTTCTAGCTTTCATGAAAGTAAGGATCGCTACGATCCAAGAAACACAGGCCTTCAGGAGAACATAGCTGCATGCAGCCTCTAACCTTGAGGAGCTTCTAAATACGTGGCTAGTCTTTCGTAAATGGTCGTCAATCCATTCTTTAAATGTCTGAAGGATAGGTACTACAAAGGACTTCACGATCGACACATTTGATGTTATAAACTACAATGTCTCTAGAATTTACTGGAAGTTTTTCTCAGAGCTGAAATGGAGCTAGCCGTAAAAAAAGAAAAATAATATTTTTGACCACTATTTATCAACAATCTCTCAAAGCTGTTTACAGGTGGCACTGTATGTAAACGTAGCGAACTTGTAACAGCGTTATCTTGGGACTTTTCAGGTATCAGCTCTTCAGGAGAAGTTAGTTTAGATTGACGAATGACTATTTCATTCATTACTAAACAAAAGCGCAAATGAAATATATCACTACGAAGGATGCTATCCTTACCTACAAACTCCGTGCAGACCTTCCAGGGATGTGGGAAATGCTATACGGATATACTGTGCATCATTGGGCTACGTCATGCCAGCTTTAGAAAGTTAAATACGCAGGAAAATCAAAAAGTCCACACGATGCAGGAAAGCAAAGATTAGCCCAAGTATCTCACTCCTCTTGCAACATTGAATCATTAGCCCATCAACCTCGGGCAAGCTTAGCGCGGAGTGTGAAGTGCGAACGTCACCAAACACTGCACCGGATGGCGGTTACATGATTTCTAAAATCCATGCGTCTCTGGTAAGACCGGTTGATTTTGCATATCTGATTAGGATTACGGCAATTTGCCGACTATGCCTTAAATCATAAATAAAGGTGAGAAATCCTGGTGAGAATTTGTGAGAATTTTTCACAAAGATTATTCTCTCGGAATCATCGAGCATTTGCTTGGAGTGCATGGTTCCCTAGACATTGTTCCCTGACAATGATTGAGGGTTCGAGACAACTAGTGTGTTTTCTGGAAGTCCTCGCATATACTGAGGGATAGAATAAAAGATATACTTCGAATGTTTGAAGTGTTAGTAAAGAAGAAGTTATTGATTTTAACGCCGGACTTGAGAATAGGTATAGTGTGCGCGTAAACTCAATTCGCGAACTAGTATTATATCGTTAGTAATGTTCTATTCATGAGAATCGAATTTTTCACCGCCATTCTGTAGATTCAAACAAGGGAGTAAGCAACCCCCATAGGCCAGTTACAATTTACTGCTTCAGGTCTAAGATCATATTTTAAAATAAAAAAAACAGCCTTTCTGGCTAATGCCTACACCCATTCATAAATCCCAAAATGATGCTAACACAAAAAAATGGTACAAGGTAAATATCATTCTTGAAATCATTATGATTTGACTATGTCATGATTGTAGTTAGTTTTGCCACTTTGTTTGGGGAAAAGCCAATGGCCCTATAGACCTTTGGGTTCGTTTAAATTGCTGCCAGCCATGATCGAGGATGTGCGGGCAGACTGCTATTAATAATCATGGCTAGTTTTAAATGGGGTGTAATCTTTTACTTTAGCTTACCAGGTAAGCATTTGGAAGTGCTAACTTGCCTGGGACACTTTGGAGTGGTTCATCAGCGAAATTGCTTAATATATGATGTGCTTCTGCTTATGGTGGGTTTACATGCAAGGGATCTGACACGATAATCCATTTCTCAGGTTTCAATCAGCCTGGTAGTTTTTGCATATTGTTACTGATTTTTTCATCTCTTTCGTGTAAGTGCGATGTTGCTTTACTTGCAATCCTGTATTCTTGATTTGATTATTGGACATTTGATGCTGCTAATGCAATTCTTTTGCCTCACAAAAATTGCATAGTATTTATTCAATTTTAAGGCTTGGCTTAAATCAGTTGGTTAAGGCTTGAGAACCGTTCTTGAAGTTAGTTAAATTCACAATACCATGGCAAACTTTCTTATGCAGCAGTTCTACTGTTTTGCATATGGCAACACGTAATATCCTGCAACCAGTATACTGCACCCAATAGTATATTGTAACTGAATTTTGTTTTTGCTATACTTTACACTTGTACTTGTGACTGCTGGCGTGTTTTTTGTCTAGGGACACTGGAAACTTTGGCGAAGGTTTAAAAAATCTGAAATGTCACTTCTTAGCAAAGATTTTTCTAAGCAAAGTGCTTTGCCTCCTCTTGCTGATCCGCATATGGCTAGTAATTCTTTGATTGCGAAGAAGACACTAGACTCTCCAAGGTAATGGAGTAACTATTCATTAAAGACTGTTAGTGACTATTTAGAGGGTAAAGTTTTAAGTATGTTTTAAGTTAAGAATATGCCTGGCTTGTGTAAGCGAGTATTTTCCTGGCTGGTGATGGTTTTCAATGCTAGTTACCAACTGGATACCTGTTCATTTCTGTCAATTAAATATTGCTCTTTAGATTAGATATCACCATTCATGTGTGTGATGAGGCAAAAGGAGGTGTGTAACAGGAGAACGACTTATAGTTGTTTCACTGCTATATTGCTGAGTTGCATCATTGATTAGAAGGGCTGACTTAAGAATCCTCCAGAGTCTTGTTTCGAATGTGATGAATAGAATGAGATACTTAAAGACTCTGCCATTTTATCTCTTGCTGTTTGGGAAATATTGAACAGAGATCATACAGGGACTTTGTCCTTCTGTCATAGCTCTTGGCTGGTTTATTTACACGCTCCTGATGTGGTTTATGGTTGTTCATGTATACTAGTGCGTATTCTAATGTCTAAACTTATTTTGTTATTGCTCTAGTTACGGAAGATTTCACATGCCCTCGAGATCTTCTTTTGAAAGAGATGCAGTACTTTCAGGACTATTTGTCAAATGATACTCACAAGTGGGAAGAAGTTGATATTTCTGTGCATTGTGATGTAAAAATATTTGACTGGTTGATTCGTTTTGTAAAGAGAAAGCGTGACTCAAGTATACGTGAACCATGTTTAGGTATGATTTGATTATCAATTTGTGGCTTGCTTTATACATCTTAAGCTGTGTTTCTTTTGTGAATACAGAGTAAAGCGATTGATAAAAGCCTTGTGGGTGTTCTACTGTAAGTGAAGCAGGTGTGCAATAATTTCACTATAACGGCTCAGGTTGGGTGACGGGTGTTATCAAGGAAAATCTCACCGACTTCCATAATCCCTTTAGGCTGATGACTGGCCCGATGACGCGCGCAGGCATTTTTTAGTTCGTTTTGCTCAACTTGGTTGATGGAATGGAAAATCTCACGCTGAATAGCGTCTTAAGCGACGATTCAACTGATTCACCCCATATAGTAGCTGTCGAATCCTTCCTGCGTGACAAGTTTCCATATATATGTGGTGAATGGCAGCCTTGATTTTCATTCTATGTGCCAGCGAAACTGGTCTCATCATTTCGATCAACGTGCCGTCTGACATCCTTCAGTACTAGCATAAATCATAGCACTTTGCATAAAACTTCTTGTATCTGAGCATCCCTGGAAAAAAGGCAGTTTCTGCCATGGATGCCCTGATCTTCTCTCCCATCCACGTCGATAATGTCTCACGCTCCAGCAGAACTTTAAACTGAAACTAGGAACCTCTTAGAATGGGTTTCCCGTTTTAAGCTAATTTAGTGAGTGTGTGGATGCCTCTACGAAAGCCGATGATGTAAATATTTTTTTATCCAAGCCCACGCCCGCTTGCCTGGCGTAAGGGTAGATTACAGTCTTTCTTCTAACAGCCACACAGAGAACATGACCGCGAAATTTGATGAGCCGCCTCATGCTGCGCGCTTTGCAGGTCACTTCCATCATGCGCACATCCATTGTCCCGCTCCAAGTTTCATGCTCAAAATGGTAATGGCAGCTGTGGAGGTAAGTTCTTTCAGGAAAAGTTGTCTAGAGGGTCGTCATCAAATAGCTTCGGGCAATCTTTAGTCGCGTGGTCTCTACACCTTATGCGCTCGCAGAGGCTAGAAGTTTGCCGATTGGAAATTGGTCTGGATGGTCTTACCTTGCACTTCGTGTTACTTTTTATTTGAATCCAAGCCGTCACGTATTGTCGAGAAATGTTTACGTGGCACTTATTGAAGGTACTTAGATGGACTCTAGCAACAATGTAAAGGAAACCTTGATGAGTGCATGCTTACATACAGTATGAATGGGAGGCACCCAAAATGAAATGAATAGGAGGTACACGGAATTGATAGGAGGGTCGCGGGAAGAATAGGAGGCACACCGGATAGATAGAAGGGACATGGGAGGAAAAGGAGACACCGGATGGATTGCAGGTACATGGGAAGAAAAGAAGGCGCACCGAATGGATTGGAGGAATGCGGGAAGAATAGGAAGCACACCGGATGGATAAAATGGACACGGGAATAATAGGATGTACAGGAGGGACACGGGGAAGAAAAGGAGGCACATTCGATGGATAAGAGGGACACGGGAAAAATAGGAGGCACACGGGCGCATAGGATTAATTGGAGGCTTTGATAAACTTTTTAAAATGGTGATCACTCGGTTTCATAGTCGCGAATGCGTTATTGCAAGAGGATTCGATGTGCATAACGCCACGCTCGCACTTCCATCGGCTTGCCACGGATGAATCGTGCTTTTCTTTTGGCTATGTTTCTAGGCTGGTTGTCTCCGATGCTAGCTGACCACATCTTTATAAACTCGGGGAGGTCTGCTGCTGCATCGCACACTCATCACTAGCCAGCTTCATGCCATTGTTGTGATTGCAGAGTTTGGAGAAACTTCCCCGTTTCTAAACACGTTGGTGCATAGCATAGCTCTCTTTCAGCCTTTCAGGGCCGTCTTTTGCTAGGTATTAGCTGCTGGACCTAGGTGCATCCGACGTATCTGAATCGGCCTCGTTAGCCGGCGATTGATATATTTCCCGAAAAGGATCCCTTTAAAAATTTGTGAGTTACTTGTAAGTTTGTAGATAGTATTGACTATTGGAATATTAGCGTTACGCATTAGGAACTATGTTTTTGCCGCGGTGATGCCTTGTGCAGAGCAAGGCGTCTACGAGAGGAAATGACGAACAAGCATTTCTTTGCGTCGTGCAAGGTGTTTAAAGAATATGATGGATTGGCTGTGCTACATCCTTCTGGTGCGGTTTGAACTCAGCAATAAAGAAAGTCACTATGAGCTGCCACATGGCACTACTGTGATTTCACAGTTAGGAGAAACATATGTCGATCTGAGCCAGACATCTTGATGCTTGATATAGCTTTCTTGCACACCTTGCTCGCTCTGCACGGTATCAGTGACGTATTCCATCGATGCACCACGCAGGTGTGGTATAGTGCAGAGGGTGCTCCCCGTTCGTCAGCGGTTGAGACTTTCCATCCGCGCGCTTACAAATGATGTCATATTGCGCCTTCCTTCTACTTGTACTTCGTTTTACTCACGAATAGTTTTCCTTTTCACTTTGGTCGTCACCGTTTTTGCAACGTCAGTTGGTTTGGCGATTTCGCATTGACTAATTCAACGAGGAGCTGCTTTGCACACTTTCATCAAGGCAATCTTCTCAGGAGGGACTGAATTCCGCGGATCCATCATGGTAATGCATTAAAGACGGAGTGCTTTTAGAGCTACACGTTCAGCGTTGTAGTCTTCTCAGAGGTTTAATGCGCATCTCTTCGTCCTGGCTTATTCGAAGAAACTACAAACGATAAGAAGTGCAAACGGGTTATTTAGGTTATTTGCTCGTCTGCCGTTTCGTCTACCGTCCTTTTGGCTATGCACAGCACTCGAATGTCTGGGTATGTTGAGTTAATCAAGGCCCGTGTGTGATGTGCGTTGTTTCTTGTGGACTGATGCTTTTTCATCATGAGCTATGCAGTTTGGCAGCCTGTCATTGTAGCGGCGGTATCCGGCAAAAAAAAAACCCGAAGAATGGGAGAGATTTACTGAGGTGTGAACCCCATCAATCTATTTGACGAAAACAAATGATACATTGATGCGTTTAAATATGATGTACACAAACTTTAAAGAAATACAAGTGCCAAAGAGTCAACAAACTTAGTTCTAAATCTTAGTTCTAAATCTTAGTTATAAATAAACGAAAACCAACACGTCCAAGCAAACGAAGCAAACCAACCTCGAAGGTGTCTCTTCGGTGAGCAGCGTAGCCCGAACTAACTGACTTACGCAGGCGTATTTATACGAAATCACAAACCGGATAAATTCTACGGGCACGACAACAATAAACAATTGCACTATACATTTTGCTTAAATACCAGCCACGGAATACCCATCACAGAAGCAAACGTATCATAAATTCTAAATAATCTCCAATTTATCTACGCGAATGTCAAAACCACCTCTTCCCACTACAACAATGAACAATTGAGCTATACATACCGCTCAAATATTATATACGCAATTCTCATCACGGGCGTCCAAACTAGCCTCAATAATCTAAAACAATGATCGTAACGAACGACAAAACACTAGCTCCCACGAAGATGAACAAATGAGCACAATGAACAATACGTTATACATGATAGAATGTAGAAATACCTGGTGGTGCCCCTGTGCCCCAGCTCCCCTTGTCCCTTACCCCCAAACCGAGAGCCTGCTGCTACAGTCATTGCGTATTGAGGTATTCTAATAAAGGTACCCGACTGTCATACGTACATGAATATATACTTACATACATACGTACGCTATTCCAGAAAGAATGCATTTGATCGGTGCAACGTTCGTTTGCCTGGTGTGTTAAGCGGGTATTATCCTAAGCGAAATTATGCATTCCGTCGGTCCTCGGTCATTTCGTTACCCTTAACCGGCTTTGGCTAAATTTATTATTGATTTATTTTTTTGTATAAATTTTTGTGTCGCTGATGGGATGTATGCTGTCGTTGTCGTTTATGTTATTTATGTTGCTTTATAATAAGCAATATAAAGCATTTGATCTGTATTGTTTATATTATATACACTGTTCAAGTTGTTTATATGATGTATTTGAACTATTTTATTTATAATATTGATATTGTTTACATTGTTTGTATTCATCTTGGTTTGAAATCCTGTTTCATGCAGTCTTGGTTCATCTTTAGATGCCAGCAATGTTGTGTCTATTTTAATCTCTTCTAATTTCCTGAAGATGGAAGAATTGGTATATTTCTTAAATTTCAATGGGTCGTTCTCTGTTTGCCTCTGTTCAATTTAAGTATCTTCAAGCATTGTTTAGTCGCCGTGTTCTTAGTTGAGCAGATTTATTTAATAATCTGACAAGCGAATTGTTACTAGATAAATAATTTGTATATGATACGTATAATTATAAGTATTAGAATATGATACATTGCCATGCATAATAATAGAGGCAAAATGACTCTTCAAACCGATTGTGCACGCACGAAGGATTGCGGGAGATGGGATTTATTTTGGGCTGGCTCGTTTATGAGGGCTGCTTTGATCCTTTGCTTGAAGTGGGCTGAAAAGCTCAGCCCCAATACCCATAGCTTTTTCCAGTCATATGAACCCGACCGCACGCACGATTTAAGCATAGTAAACTGTTACTATTTGCGGCGGTTTGTATCCGTATGTGAGTTTTTATGTGGATTAACATATGTCTTTAATAAATTCTTTATTAATGTGTTTAGGTTGACCAGTGTGTGCGTTTCTTTTACGAGCACATCTCGGAAATATTGGCATTGCCTTGCAACATGAATTGTATCAACGATGAACTCATTAGTCGGTAAGAGAGTTGTGACTTTGACAGCAGATGTGAACGGAATATGAATTTTAATGAAAATTTTCATCATTATTTTTTTTCTTGGGTTTATCTTGCTTCTGTTCAACTTCTTAGTATTGCTGCTTTATTCAACCAGCATGAATTGGAGGATGTGAAGGACAAAAAAGACAAACTCAAGAGGTGAGAATACAACAGCATTGGATTCGCCACCAAAAATGCTTTGTCCACACTTCGTAGAGGGAAAGGAGGTATCTTGTCCTCGTGCATCTATTGTAAATGATAAGTTGAATGATCATGACAAGCGGAGTCATTCATAGTACATTTCTTTTTTCTGTGTGCGTCTTGCTATGAGCCTATTGTATGAAATTGTTTTTTATTTTTATTTATTGCAGCAAACTATTTACTAGAAAAATTCAGGAGTTGTTTGACCCTGCCTTCTGCAGTCTGTATTCTCCACAAAATGCAAGCCAGTTATTTCGGTTAGTATCGTTGCTGTTTGGAGCTTTTTCTCCTATTGATATGTACAGCTTAAATTTCAGGCAGCTGCTAATCATTGATACGATCGTATCTGCCGGTTAATGTTGTTCATCAACTTTGTTGGTTTTATGGTTGCTTGGATTGGAGGATTGAGCCAGTCAAAGAATTGCTTTTATTGGGTGCGTAAAAAACAAGACATCCTCTGCATGCGTAAACATATCAGCTGCCTCTACTTCTTAAGTGTGAAATTGAAGTTGTTTGCGTTTTTCATATGCTGCTATTGAATTAATTGCTTCTGAACGACCCCATTCGGGCATTTGTATGAGGAAGGCGGGAAGCCAGTCGGTTCTGCTTGAAAGTGAATTTGATGCGGTTTGTGCTGAGTAGGCATTTAATTGGATCGAGAAAAAGATCGATGTATGCTAGCAAAGATTTTCTGTGTTATGTACGGCGTACTTATGGTTTCGCAATAAAATCTGATGTGCAATGGCCTCAATTCGCCACAAATGCATTACTTTAAACTCGCCTTGCCGAAAGCTGCTTTTGCGTAGGCCGTTTTGTTCATACCTTCGAATTGTTTCATGGGTCATTTGGCGATATTTTGAAATATGGAAGCTTTTGTAGCCTTTAAGGAAGGCCACTTTGCCTTCTTTTGTTATGATCTTAGACGCATTTTGTATTCTTGTTTGCTCCATTGCTAGGCGTGAATTTGCGATTTTGTTTGCGATTGATCGCCTGTTTGGCATCAACTGAGAGGAAGCTGCTTATCTGTTTTGTTTCCGGTGTTTAGGTGTGTGCATTGCAAGAAGTTGCTTCTACCAGCTTTCCAGGATGGACTTGCGTGTGTTACGTCGAGGTTCGTTATGAGTTATTTAGGCTTCTCATAACTTGAATGAGTTCGATCGCAAAGTATTGCTTTTTGGGGATTTCTATTGGCAAATCGAATTTCTTGTGGCTCTTCATTTAGAAATACTATACTTAGAAGAGGTGCTCTGAAATACAATCACGCACGGTAAGTTTAGAAGCTTCGCATATGCGCGCGTCCAATGCTCTGCACATTGGCGCTTGCGTAAAGATAAATGGAGAATTGACGGATGGATGGATGGATGGATGGATGGATGGATGGATGGATGGATGGATGGATGGATGGATGGATGGATGGATG
>QQSS02110080.1:0-16500 GCA_003687565.2 Craspedacusta sowerbii
CATCATCATCATCATTTTCATCATCATCATCATCATCATCATCATCATCATCATCATCATCATCATCATCATCATCACCGTCATCGTCATCGTCATCATCATCATCATCATCATCATCATCATCATCATCACCGTCATCGTCATCATCATTCATCATCGTTATCGTCATCGCCATCATCATTCATCATCATCATCATCATCATCAAAATAATTATTTATACTAAAAATTAAAATATTTAAATTACAAATCTCTCGTATTAGTAGCAGTTAACATCATCAATGACTGGCCTCCATAACATCATCACTATCATCATAATCGCCATCAAAAATATTAGCAACAAAAGCAACATGTGGACCATCGCGTTCCAAAGGTCATAAGCAACAGAAGCATATGTGCTAACCAACGAAAGGGCATACGAATAAAACCAAGGCAAGCAAAACCTCGTGAGCAGCCAACCTCTTGAAGTATAAAGAACTTAGCAGGAGAACCGGCGCGTCGACAATCCAGAGTGCAGCAGCCGAATAAACCGTACGGTCTTCCAAAGAACAATCTCTTACAACAACAACTTAGAACAATCTCAAAGAACAATCTCTTACCATATGATACGTGGTTCGGTCAACATTGGCACAAATATTCAACAGCCCACTTTGATCAAGAAACACGACATCGAACCATCGGTGATATATGCCGACATTCTACAAGTATCAAATGCGACAAAGGATTCAATAAACAACGTTTCTAGAGAATTTACTGGCCGAGCACATACGATTCTACAGAGAGCTAAACTCTGCAAAACGGTCAACTGGAATCCGCATTTAAACACTTGAACGGAAGGACCAAGCGACCATGATCTCAGGGAGATAGAAGCAAATCAACATGTTGTCGGTGAGCACAATAGCGAGAAAAGGAAAGAAAATGATTACCACCATAAAAAATGCCAAGTCAAATAATCCTATCAACAGACAACATGGCACTTGCACCTATTGCAATCACTAGTAACGCCCACGTGCGAGATGCAGGCGGCCATCACAACAGAGCGCGAACACTTACATACCATCTCTGAACTGACGTCAGCCAAGCACACGCCAGTTACTGTCCAATCCGTCGAAGCTACAGTAAACGGGAAAATGAAACTTATTCCATGTAGTGGCGTCACTACATCGCCACAAAAAAATTAGAACAAGTGACATGCAGGCCCAAACAACAAAGCAAAACCTATGAAAAAGATAGGCATAGAGGGGTTTTTCCATAGTCAGAAGCGCAATGCAACGTAGGCCGACGCCGAACAATAAGTAGGTACATTCCATCATGGATATTACTTTCCTATATGATTATATTAGAAACAGAGAGTACGAAAACAGTATCTATCCGATGCAGATGGAACAGGCACACATTTTCAAACTCAGGTTCAAATTAACTAGACTAAGCTGCATGCAAACATCCGCATAACGTATGATATTTGAATTCCTTACTGCTTACCATGCACTAAGTACATGATAGTCTTACCCAAGCCATGCAGGGCCATCCGAAAAATCTGATAGGAGGTCATTTGGGGAGAAATTCTTTTCGTCTTCAGCAAGTACACCATAAACATCGATCCAATAAAACCATTGAATTTCATTCTTCCCTAAAGGTTGTAAACAAGAGTACACTTCAACATGGGTTGGCATGAATTAAAAGAAACCTTAAAATATGCAATATCTAAACACGCAAACTGACATATAACAAACGTACAGACTTGAAGTCATTGGCTACCATGATACCCTTCTCCTGGTCTTGTGCTGTGTACGGAAGATTTATTTTTTCGTATCCTTGTCCTTCGGTACATAGCTAAAGACTTGCCTTCCAAGTGGACTCCTCGGATTACAAGGCCGCTGAATTTCAACGATCTATATTGGATAGCATTTGATAGACAATCTTTTTATTTCACTTTTTCCATTATCGATTCATTTCTCTGGATGCCCAAGATAACATCTTCACTACTCCTAACAACCAAGTATGTACTTTGTACACTAATTTACCAGCCGATCGCCAAACGCTCAGTACCACAGAGCAGGAGGGACCATACGCAAGCATTTGAAAAGCGTTGATGTTTTGATAGATACCGAATGATTCTAAGTCACGCATGCACGAACGAGCAGCGAAAACACAGCTAAATGAAAGCAGCACTTACGTCATAGCAACGTTGCTGGAGCCATACTTTAAATAAACAAATGGCATCCTTCATACCCGGGCAACTTTTGATAGAGTTGTAGAGCAAATGAAGATGATCTTTAATTAGCATGTCTGCAAGCACGCTGCAGTTGTAGTGTGGGGTGCAAGGCTCTAGAAACAGGAACTTTCATGCAAGTAAAAGCATAAAATTGATCGCAATAGATTTTGTTTTATACATCCACCAATGAATTAAACGACAGGCACTGGTATCTTCCCACACTGACTGGGGCACCAAAAAAATCAAAAGTTCCTCTTGATACACTCACACGGACTGCAACTACAACAAGGCCTTAGCTTTACATGCCCTTAAGATCACCACAATGTATCTGGCCTTCCATGCTCAAAATCGGCCAAAACTGTCTCGCGTTTTTTCACTTTCCCCTGTCGCCTCATATCGTTTAGCATATCATTTCGACTGATAATAAACAATCACATGATCGATTAATAAGCTTAAAAATGCTTACTAACCAGGATTTTCCGAGGAATTCCCTTTCGAATCGCCATACCATTTTACTCGTACATTGCTCTTTGACATGGCGAACCGTTGCAGCTTGAAAAATCCGTCGGGCATTTTCACCATAACATGCAAAAGACAACGACCAGCAACTTTACCTGCAAGAAAGAAACGGGAATAACTTATAGCAACATCGTATTGAACATCGAATGTATCAATGGTAAGACGTGTTCCTTGCAACGCAGGGTTTTTGTACAAGGTTGGCGTCCTCTGACCTCAGACATCGGAAAGCTTGAGATGTTCCGATTCTCCTCCCTTTGAACCATACTAAATGTAAGTCTTTTTCGGCAAATGCGCAACGACGAATTCAGATCTCGTCTCAGAACGGCTCCTTCGGGTCCTTGGTTGGCTTGGTCAAGCCGCCAAGGATGGCGCCGATTAGACTCTGCTAGCAGCTGTGGCACACACCCCCCCCCTCTCCTCCCAACAACAACACGTACGGCTCCGCAACGTTGTCAAGCAGCTTCACCAATATCGTCCACGACGCAGCACAAGATCGGATTTAATGGCAGCGCATCATGAAGCAGAGGAATCCAACGGCTGTCAGAGACGAGCAGCCTCCGGATTAAAGGAAGTAATGGAAAGAACAGAGGGTGGCGGCTTCTCTTGACTACACTCGCGTACAGGGTAGAAATTTTTTAACGCGCTTTGCTTTTATTTCAACGTCTTCAGGTGAATTGGGAATTTATCTAATTTATTGGTTGCTACTTACCGTCAGATTCAATAAGAGCTTGGCTTTATATCATTATTCGGTGGTGTAGACTACACGCTAAGAAGTTGAAAACTTACATTTGCGAAACTCGCAAAAGAGAGATACAACCGTTTTTAGTCTAACATTTAATAGCCGATGTTTGAAACACTCAATTACATATATTCTGCCATAATTTTTACCAATCAATGAAACCTATGCCGGACGATAGCTTACCTAGAGTGTATATAATAAGATTTTCTAAGATTTGTGAACTAATTTAAGATTTCCCTAAACATGAGAAATTAACAAAACATAAAAAGGCGAATTAAGAAGAACAGATTTTTTTAAAATCCCAAAAGACAACGCCATTACACTAGAACAAGACAGTACTTAAAATTTCGATAACGGCAAAAAAGACACCACTGCACAGCACGTCCCAAGCAAGTCGACTAACCTTTAAGGCTCACTACAAGGAATGGCTTGGATGTACAACCTTGA
Organism: Craspedacusta sowerbii; assembly: GCA_003687565.2. Classification (NCBI taxonomy): domain Eukaryota; kingdom Metazoa; phylum Cnidaria; class Hydrozoa; order Limnomedusae; family Olindiidae; genus Craspedacusta; species Craspedacusta sowerbii. Next base: position 3,919 of record QQSS02110080.1, read on the forward strand.
TCAGCGGCGAATTTTATTTCATCGGCATACGGCCAACTCTTAAGTTGCTCAGCCAACCAACACAAATATAGCGCTCTTTTGATATGATAACGAAAATTAAGGTAATCCTTGTCTTGCATGCAGGCCTAAAAAAAAAACACTGCTATTAAACACTTTCGAAATAACATCATCAATGATTACATGATATTAAAGTTATTTCGTAGTTTCTACTTCTGCAGAATTACTACAAGCAATAACAAATATATATAACAACCACTAAGTTTAAAAAACAGAAAACAAGATGCTATACCAAACTAAAGGCAAGAAGGCCAAGTGCAATAACAGCGACCGCCAGGCATTGGATAGCAGGAGTGGTCCATACCAACGGAATCGAAATCTATCAGTCAACATCAACATCGCCGACATTAAGCAGATGAAGTTTGATAGATGTGAACTTAAAGATGCGCCACGAGAAGCTCCGAACTTCCAACATGGGTGCGCCTATTGCAACCATCTATATACACAGTCATTTTGAGTAGCTTTGCTTGACTTCAACATCATACACAGTAGCGTTCAGTACTTCAACAACAGCCTTGACGACTCGGGCAATATGAATTTTGACAGATGTGATCTCAAACTTGCGCCACGGGAAGCTCCAAACTTCCAACATGGGTGCGCTCATTGCAAACATCTCTATACACAGTAATTTTGAGTAACTTTGTTTGACTTCAACATCATACACAGTAGCGTTAAGTACTTCCACAACAACCTTGACGACTCGGACAATATGAGCTATCAACATGAACAACAAATACTGAAGCCTCACTAACAATGGAAAGTACCTACACTACTAGATCAGCCTCATCCTTTGTATCCCTACTAGTACACGATGGAGTATCATGCATATAAACGATAGTGATGCACTACTATACAATAAGCTTGCTGCTTATTAATCAGCATGCAGCAACCTAACGCCACTCTCATTACTTAAAATATCGAAACTTACTCTAGGCATTTGCACAACCACATCTAGGCAGCAATTGCCTTTGAGAGAAGTCTGAAGCAAGTAGCTACCAACAACATTTATCTCATCAGGAGCAAAAAATCCCAAATGACCAGCAACGTCCTCGTGACGAATAAGATCCGGAATAGGAAATTTGATGTCTGCAAACATTTTCAAGGCATTTTTTATCTAAAGCAGCAAAGACAGCACAGGAAATTAAACACACACTTCTAACTTTACTTCAGAGAAATCGACAAAGCCTAAAGAACGTACACAATTGCTTCACTTACTTGAAACATTTAAGAGAGCCTTTTTGGCCTGGGTTAGCTCAGAAATGGTTTCCCAGACTCGAATGACAGGATGAATAACAGAGAGGTAAGACGCTAAGCTCCAACTTAATGAAGCAAACATACCGACAATGAGCTGCCTTCTTTGGATAAGCTCGACAAAAAGCCATTAAGGGAATGCAAAACTTCATCAAAAATCTTTCTCCTCTTTTCCTTTAGACTGACCTCGTCCAGTAAATAGGATAACTAGAACATTAAGCAGATACTAAAAGCTGGTGCATGACCATGACCTATTAGTTTATGAAGCATGAATTCCATCAGAACTATACACACATCGAAGTCTGTTGAGGAAACGTCCAAAATGTAAAAAATCAAATAAAGCCACCAAAGCATTCACAATGTGCAGAGACCTGACCATAGCTTACTTCAACGAATTTAGCAGTGGGTTATGCATTATAAAATATGATAGGCTTCACATGACCCTAGCTAGATTTACCAGGGTGAATAAAACAAACACTTCAGATAGACAGCTTCATAAAGTGTACTACTTACCTTACGTGTTTAAAAGGCACCATATAACTTTGCTAGAAACCTTCAACTAACAAACAATCAATATCACCATCAAAAGTTCCCACTTCATCAAAATAAACCCAAGTAGCATATGTGAAAATAACAAATAAGGCAATAACTCATACTACATTAAACTTATTGTTTATTAGAAAAACTCTGACCTGCATACGAAAGATGTTGCTTTTGTATAGATTTTCATTTTCAGTAAGCTCCTTCAGTTCATCCGAAGTAAGGGGTTTATAAAGTGATGGCTTCTCATCCACTTTCTGTTTAGCGTTCTAAACAAAAGCATATTTTCAGATTTCACTGGATCACACTACCAAAGTAAAAATATAAACCCATGCCTCTTATGTAACCTCCCAGACAGAGCTCCTGCACGTGAAGTACACAATTTTCCTAAAACATTACATTTATTATAAACATGTTACAAGGAGATTGCTACCTGCATAATTTCTTAACCTTCACCACTCACTCCAAAGAAACTTAAGCAAGGCTGTAGATCCTCACTTACTCTTGCCAACAATGTATTAGAAAATGGTACAGGTCAAAAAGTTATAGTTCCAGGCCAACCTCAAAAAAGCCTAACAGCTGTTTGCTTTGCAAGTAAATGAATTTTAATGCCATCTTGACTTGAAAGAGTCCAAGCTTACATCGTCTTTCATGTAACAAACCACAGCAATTTTAGAATCATACAACACGCAATAGAATTATCATTTCTATCCACATAGCAGCAGATTACAACTTATAGTTACCAAGGCCTGAGGGGCACTTCGGACGGAGCCACTGACATCATCAAAATTGCTGTCAGGTGCTGAGCTTTTTCTTTTCATATTCCTGACATGCACTATATATTAAGGTCAGATAAAGTGCAGACATCACCATGAAAACACAACCCAAACCCGCAATGCATTGCGCCTGTGATCCGTACAAGAGTTCCACCTTTTTCATAGCAATGAACAACTCTTATACTTGGGATTCCAAAAAGAAGGCAGAGGCTAGACATAACCCAACAGACATTTAATCAGTATGCATATGAAAACAAAGATGACAAACTCCGGCCAAATACAAACTGCATATTTCTATAGTTGGTTCTTGAAATGGGGGCACATCAATAGAGCCAAAGGGTAGCCAGCAAATTCATTTAATAGTATTAGACAGCATGGATGATATTCTGGTTTTGCAGCATGTATATATGTATCTTAGCAAAGAAAAGGAATCCCATGACGTGTTACCTATTTGAATAAAAATATGGCATGCAATACAGCAACTGCCAGGTGAAAAGAAGAACTTAAGAAAGCTGAGACAGCTATTCAACTCTAAAAGCAGCTCTAAATGTAAGATAAGCAATTGAAAGCATACGAAGGAAAGATCAAAACAGTTTTACAACGCCTCCTTTTATCTCCATTTTACCTAATGAACCACAATAAAATCTGCTCAGTGATGGAAAATAGAATGCAGAATGACTTAATATAGAGCTACGGTTGTATGTGTAATGGTAAAAGATAAATGGGCCAAAATTGGGGTTTAGATATTATACTAATAAATTCTTTACAGCATCATAGAATAGCTTGTGGTGTAATCTTTTAGGTTAGGCCATTTCATATTTATCCTGCCACCGGGGTCCTTATCCCAGTAGGCATCTACTTGGGCCTATCCTATTCTTATCTTTTATATTATTGCAAATCTGGTAAGCCTTAAAAAATAAGCCTTAAAGGCCTGATAAGTTATCAAATTCATGGTGTAATTCAGTGGATCATTAAATCCCCATATATGCCTTCTCTTGCTCAAACACTTGCAGGTGGCTGCTGGCATTAGCGAATTAGTATAGCAACCAAAACTGGAAGATTACGGGTAGTGGATTGTAAGTGAAGACAAAAGCAGCTGGTCAGCTAAGATGATAACTTGCCGTTTGGATGAACACCATGACAAGCATGCATACATGCATGTATACAGGCAATGAGCCTAGACATGCACAAAACACACTCTTAAAAGCTTAAATAAGCTTAAAAGCACATCATATCAAAGCAGGTCATTAACACATACATTTATCATTACACAGACATACCCGTGGCGATAACACATACCTAGAGGCAGGTGAATGATCGTAAAATGTGCCACCTCATTAAACAGACACAAACTAACAACAACAGAGGTAGCTGATATGAAGATAGCCTTCATGGCTCACTGCAAGAACATAAACTAATAAAATAAAACTACGTGAGGGCATGAAATGAAATGAGCATGGTGACCGTAAGCCCCGCTTGCCACTAGCCGAGCAAGCCGCTTATCCCGAGTGGATGTCTTGAAGCTGTAGTAACGGACATTAATAAGCTCTTAGATACATAAAAACGATATCGTAAAGTTCAGTTATTGCCGTATTAGGTCGCCTTCAGGAAGATTTAATTCTTGCTGCGACCAATTCTATCGATTGGCTAACCACGTGGACGGTACAGCGCAGCTGGATATGTCAAGCCCACAAGTGAGTCGCTTGAGGAAGTTCGACGAGCATGTGCTGAGCAAATGAGAACCGTGGGGAAGTTTCACGAGCGAGGTGCTTTAACGATGGTAGTAGCGTTTAGACTATGTTCTTTGTTGTTAGCTATTTTTATCGCAACCAGAAAGAAGTTGCATATATAAAAGTTTTTTCATTAACCGGTAAGGCTAAAAATATTTGTTGGAAATCATAAATCTTTCCTTCCGAAAACTTCATCTTTTTGGGATGTGATTTGAAGACGTAGACACCCATTCGGAATAGTTGGTAGAATGAATTCGTTTAAAAAAAAACTTTTCATTTTGTAAGACATGTTTCAATAAGCATTAATCATCTTTCTGCTGATACGAAAAACCTTCATTACAATTGTGTTTAAGTAAGAGTGCATGAATACACTCATACTCTTCCTTACCCTTGCCCTTTTTCTTAAACATTTGTAATGTAGTTTTTTTCGTATGCTGTTTAATAATATGTCAATGCTGATCAAAACATTCCTATTAAATTAGACAAGTTGTTTTCCCCCCTAAGATCTGTTCAATCATCTTTTATGCTTTTTATTGAACTTTACTATCATGCTGTGTGGCTTACTGAACTTGAAAGTCATGTAACAAGTACGAGCTATCATGTGGTATGGCTTACTGAACTTAAAAGCCATGTAACAAGTATGAGCCTCTGCATCAGTACTGCGATTCTGCTGAATTTTTAACTGTTACTTTAACCATGCTCGCTTAATGTTTGTTCTCTTTACTTCGTTGTGTCTTAAATGGCTTTGGGTGCAGGGAGTGACCCATGTGAAACATTTAGTAACGTTGTATTTCGCTTTATTCTACTGCTGTTTACGTATCCTTGCGTGAAAAGATGTTATTGAAGATAATGAGTTAGGATGTGGATCTTCTGGTGTCGATTTATTTATGAGATGATTTATTTTGATTAATGATTTATTTATATATCTATCCTTGCCAAAAAGTGGGTCAACAATATATGTTGATGGTAAAAAAAACTGCTTTGTGTGTCTGAATTCTGTGAGTGTTTTAAAAGAAACATATGAATTGCGTACGTCAGCGCCTGTGAGAGAGATCGTCAAGAGTTAAGGAGACAGGCAGCCATTGGTGTCGGTCGCAAGATGGCTCATAAAGGCTTGGATAAGAAGGTTTGGTGACTCCCCGGACTATTTGCTTGCTTGCCAACTTTCATTTCTTTATGCCATTTGGTGGTTTGCTTATGTCTGACTGACATATGATCTGTTGATTCTGTGTGCTATAGGCTAGCATATCTTTAGTATAATGTTATTTGTGATCATTCAGTCATTCGTGGAAGTTATATCTTCTGACGTTGGAGTTTAGATAATTTGCGCTCATCTTCCTTTGTTACAGAGCCATGGTATTCGATTTGACAACCAACGCATACCTGTGCCTGTCGTTGCCAAGGAAGTCCAAGAGCGCCATCGAATGAATATCGTGAAATTTACGAAATTTGCTCTAGAACTTCGTCGACAAGTTTTTAAGTACATTCTTTCCATCCAAGACGTCTTTAGTAGGTACGAATCGTGATATCAGAAGTTATTGGCAAGTTCGAAATTCGCTGCTCTTGATTCAATTTTCCCTGCAAACTTTTGAATCGGCATGCCAATTACTATTCTACCCTACCTGCACACGAGGGGCAATTATGTAGTCTTACTGATTCAACCATGAAAATGCACATGCTGATGATATAATTTGGAACACTCACTGTTACTACATCTTGCTTGACATCGACCGCTAGGACGTCACACCCACGTTATAATCATGTCCTTCCGCGAAGACGGTGACATCGGCAATTTCGATTAAGTTAACTGATCGATGTAGCTTAATAATGAAATCACTTGTTTAGTTTGCTCTTTGTGCTGATTTTAAAAAATAACTTGTGCAGTCATTTATGCTGCGTTTTAAATAAAATTTTAAACACGATTATCAAGAGCAATTAGAAGATGGGACTTTAAAACTTTTTAGGTATGTGTTGCTGCGCCCTCTGCAAGCACGGTCAGCCGCTGAAGTTGCAAGAAAGCTTGCAAAACTGTACCTTGAGACGGGACCACCAAGCTACCTGCAAACCGACAACGGCAATGAATTTAAGGGTGGTCAATATGCTGGCTCAGAATTTGGGAATAAAGATTATTCGCGGGCGACCATACCATCCAACTCGTAGTTTTTACAAGCTAATTTAGGGTGGTTTAAGCCGTCGAATCCGATCCTTATGTGCTTCGTATGAAAATAATGTAGCATATGCGTATTCGATCTTTCGCTATTTTCATTAAATTTAGCTGGTGTTTCACTCAAACGGAAGGAGAATACAGTAAGAAGTCTTTACATTTTCAGGTTGAAAGATGACACAACTTTAAAAGATTAAGTCTTCTACGATATGTGGAGTTACTCTACAAGGGCAGTGAACTGAGTTAAGAAGCTGCCCCCGATACCAGATGCTGTTGAGTGACGATCCAAAGGAAGCGCTTGCGCACTGCAGTCCATTTGAGGTGAGGGACTTTTCACAAATGCTTATTGAATAGCAACGAGAAAGCAAAGCAAGTGCTATGCTTTGTACTTGTTTTAAATGCTATATAAATATTTTTAACCAACAGAAGTGATTTTAGTCACTGCCTCTCGACTTCTGAAGCTCACCATTTTGTAGATGAAACCATATCTTAATTAGTTAATATTTGCTGAAGTTATTATGTAAATCGTTACTCTTAGAGCTCCTCGACTTCTATGATTGGCTTTACAATAATCGTTTATTAGTCAGCCAAAAGAATAATGATAATAATACATGTGGAGAAAAGCGAATATTGTTATCAAGTAATTTACCTGGAAGTTTTGATCGGTTCCTCACTTAGGCCTCACATTGAGGAAGTTGGCAAGAAATTAAAAAGAGCATAGTGATATCAACGGAACTATCCGATTAGCAATGATATTCTTGACCTAAGATGTCGATAAGTCTATTCGTTATTTATGGCCCAAATATTAAAAAATAAGTTATTAATTATAATTTTTTTTTAAAAAGCACTTTACCTAAGCAGGTGGCAGTTCAAAATACATTAAGGTACTTTTCTATTTACCAAAATTACTAATTCTACTTCGTCTTCGAGTAATGAACTAGCGCGGTGTACTTCTAATTCGCGCTTTGTGGGTACGACTCCCTTCGACTATGGAGTAGAAATTTTTGACCTTTTAAAATCATCGATAGATCTTGCACCTACTGGACCCACATTACGTGCAACTTTGGATATTGAATGTGCTTACTTCAAATTGTTTAATTTTCAAACGCGATGCTTATCCTCTAATCTTAAATTCCTACTTTAATGAACCCTTTGCAACTAGGCAGAGGGATGCTCTACAAATCCTATTATCTTTAATAAAAGGCCCTGCTTTCATTTCATGTATGTTTGTGCATTTTAAGTGTTTTCTGGTTTGAAAACAATTTCTTGAGGCTAGGAGGTTGCGTCAGTAACTTTTGCTTAGTTATCTCATGAAATCTATTTGAACATTAACTTTTATTTTTTCAAAGGTACTATGTTGTAACTTAATTTAGGTGTTCTACAACAGAAAAAGCAATAGGATTGCTAATCCCTTGCATTTGAGTGCAAGCAGCATTGAAGCAGAAGACAGTCTAGAGGTGGAACCACCAAGTGTCAAGTGTCCTAGACAGGCTGGCCACGGGAACGGGAATGCGAAGCGATTTTCAAAAATCTAATGCTCGGAACAATGCAAGGATGGTCAGTAGAAAGATGAGGGCGTGTCCGGTACCACTACAGAAATTTGGAGAAAGAATTAGACTGAGGTTCATAACTTCAAAGTTCCTTTATGCCGTTTATCTAGATGTCTTAGTGCCATACGTAAGGTGTATTGTCAAGCGGCCGTGTAAGTGCCATTGGGAAATTTCGCGCACTGCAGCCTTGTGCTGATTTCCTTTGCTTGTTTCGTGCATTGAAAACCTTATATTAAGCACTGCCACAATGAAGCAAGAGAAATTACATTCATTAGAAGGCAGTTTTTCTAAATTATTTGTTGGCAACGGAATTATGAAGGCTATAGTGAAGATCCGCAATTCCAAATATGCAATATCAAAGCCTCAGATTAGAAGGAACTTAGACAACCATTAATGTATTTGCCTTTTCTGTTGCTCAGGTACCCGTTTAAAAGCGGAAAAAAAGAATCCGAAGCGACGGGAGAGCCTTGCTAGGTGTAGCTCTAGCAAGGAACGTAGTTCGTTCGACGTATTGTATTCTATATTTAGAGCCAGGCAAGCGACGCGTCCGGGAAGAGCGGATGGGTATAGAAAATCTGCACTCAGAACAGGTATCGAAGGAGAAGGGACGGAGACAGCTTTACAAAGTGCAGGCCGTCTTAACGCGCGCTTCTAAGGAGGAACATAAACATAAGTTTTATATCGAGGATATGGAATTCGAGGAGCATTTTTCAGCTTTTCAAATTGCTTTCAATCCTCAGGGAAATGGGTCATGCCAATTTGCAGCTTTAAGTCACCAACTTGGTAAACACGCGATCTATAATGGAACTATTGGTCACGTACCTAAGAGAAAATCGGTAAGTCAAAGCCATCCTGAACGAGGAGACATGACTCTCTTTATCGCCGATGCTACAGACGAAAGCTACAGTTCGACTTATGAAAATTATTTACAAACTATGAGCCTGCCAGATACGTACGGCGATGAGATAACTCTACGATCTGCTGCGAAGCTATTTAACCTGAGCGCAAGTATACTATCTACCATCCACAGGATATAGCCAGAACATTCAAATACAGCCTTCTTCGGCTAGTATCACCATATATCTTGGGCATTACGCTGAAGACAGGGGAATTGACTACGTGAGCCTAAAACCTGAAATTGTCTTTGACTTGACCTCAGCGCTCGATCCAATTTCCACCACCGATTATGTGACCACCCAAACTGAAAGGCATGCGAAAACAGAAAGTTTTCTTAAGCTGGATTTCCATATCCAGAAAATTTTTGGACAGAATGGAACAATAGTTGGCAGTGATTGATTGCTACTTAGGCCTTATCAACATGGAATCTTTTCCGTGCCACTCTGTCCGGGAAAGTTGAGCCGAATCCAACTTTGAGCGGATTTCTGGCGGCAAACTTTCAAAATGAGCCGATCAACATGGAGCTTGCGTATTAATTTGGCAGTAGTTCAGCATTTACCGTCCGCGGAAAGTTTTCCGAGTGGACTGGTCATCAGAAAGTTTTCTGCGGACCAATTAGCAATCTTTTGGTCCGTTTTGTCCGCAGAAAATTTTTAGGATATGGAAATCCAGCTTTAATGAGCAGGAACAAACAATGTCTATAGCCCCCAAGAGATTAATGCTTTAAGTACTGGCAATCATGTAATCATGCATGCAATCATGTAATCATGCCTGAAATCATGCATTACTGGGTGAAAAAATTTCCATGAAAGGGTGTCTGCTTGATCTGTCTGATCTTTTTGATGAAAACTCGCCACTGACGAATGTTCTGTCCGCTGGTGATGATGCTGAACTACGTGGAAAGGAAATTTTTGAGTAAGATACAGAAATGTGGCTAACTATGAATGAAGGTATTCGATGCGCTCGAGGTGACGAAAGTAGCGAACGTCCTGTTACGAGTTTTAGCAGCAGCGTTGTCAGCCCTGTTGGTGGCCTCGAGTTGCTTAGGCAATTCAAATAATAATAGTAGAGATTTGCGTAATGAAACTTCCCAGAAATTGTATAACCTACGCATAAGGTGGCAACTTGTAAACTTGGAACCAACAAACTTACTACACACTGCGCAATAATGTGTTTTTAACAATGACTTTCCTATGGGCATGTCGCAGCCTTCGTAAAGTTGTGAAACAATTACATTAAGAGTTTGAGTGAAATTTGGATTCACCCCAAAATTTATAATTAAAGATGTACGTCCCATGTGCTATTGTTGAACGACACGAATGTGTTGTTAATGTGTTGGCTTGCTTAGCTGGCGCATTTGCATATATTGATGCAGTTCTGGCAATATATATGGTGAAATGTCTCGATGAAATATTGTTTGGTGTATGAATAAGCGATGTGCGCGGGAAGAACTATGACATACACAAATAGTATTTTTGTGACTTCCAGGGAAAGGAAATATATCTGGGACCACACCCGTAATAGAGCAACAATAAAAAAGGACAGCCATCCATATTCACGCTGTCCCTTCGTCCTTACAGAGCGAAATGAAAGACTCAAGTTTCAGAATTAGCCTAATTATTAGTTGTAATATATGATTCCAGTTCCTTTACACTTGCCAGGATTTGATTAAAAGTTAGTGAGACTTTTTCGCATAGGATTCCTTGCTGAATGGGACTAGCGTGTTGCCAGCATGTCTTTTTTCAGAAATTTAAAATACGTTCCTCGTGACCTCAGCTTTAAATTTTTATTGCAAATTTTACTGTATTTGAATTTCGACTTGGGTCTGACATAAGCATACGGTCACGAAAAAAAATTCCAGTGAACGAAGTAACCGGACTCAGATGTGCTGGCTTTTGCTGAATAAAAACGAAGTCCAACTGACCTTGCGAACGGCACTCGTTTGTTGCTTTCCATTAAAAAAAAAAACTTTCTCATTGACGGGACTCACTTGCAGCAGTGGGACGGGACTCATTTGTGGCCAGCTTCCGCTAAGTCCAGCTCAGTTTTTGCACGGGACTCACTTGTGGCCGTTACAAGTGGTACACCAAGTTTGCTGGCGGAAAGAACTAGCCCATAAAGATAATCTTACTATGGCATATAATTACCATATGCACTAGCCCCAGATCATGACGGTAGGGCAAGTGCTCCTTGGAAACTTGGCAAGTACATAAATGTGTACGTAGAATAGATGTAGAAAGTTAAATCTCGGATGTTCGTTGCCTCCTCTTGCCTTTTCGGTAGGGGACCATTCGCCAGTTATGTGAGATTATTGATAAATAGCTTAGTAAATGGAGTGCTTGTGATAGGATATATCTCGCAGGAAAGTCCTTCAAAACTCTGGCAATAGTTAAGTGATCAGATCTTTTGACATAATTTTTTTTTGCAAGCTGCCGTGCAATGTCGAAGAGGCATGGAGGAAGCTAAACCAAATGATTTCAAATAAAGCGAATACCGTTGATACGCCTTGCTCGTAGTGACAATTCAAATAATGTCGCAAGCTCTTGCTCTTTTCTACGAATTTATTAAGACTAGTGTAACTAACCAAAACTTGCCATCGAAACTCAATGATGAGTTTTCAAATGCTCCTTTAGAGACATGTTGGACTGTTACTACTTTAGAGACATGTTGGACTGATGAAATGTGGTTGAAACTTCTACACCACTTGCAGTAAACCCAATGAGATGAACATGGTCGTTATGGGGTCCGACGCAGCATTGCATGGGCCTTGTCGCATTGATTGAGCAAATGCTAGGTAGACCCTTAAAGAAGTTTTTAAATTGTGATGCTGAGACGCCATGCAATAGATCGTCACCCCAACATTTGATATTGAAGTGAACCTTGCAGAAGCTACATTGCTGGGGGAAACAGAGATTATGAACGAGCCGGCACGAATAGTTGCGAACCGTTCCATTTCTCCAGGTGCGTAACAGCGACGCTTCTGATTGAGGCAATCAGCTGGTGACTTACCCTTCCAGAAATTAGACCAGCGATTGCGGAGTAAAGTATGAACTGGGCTTCAGTACTCAGAGCACTTAGTTTTGGGATCAAAGGATCCCGGTCTGTCAACGACGCTCTTGGTTTCGTAGAACACTTTCAGATACTTCCAGAACAAGAAAAGAATTTACTTGGTCATAGCTTACAGAACGTGATCTGGCGGCGTTGGGGGGCGTTGCAAGTTCAATATTAATGGATTATACTTTTTAGAAAATTAACTCACCTTTTTGCCAACATCCGTGCTTTCCTCGAACTCCACAAGCACTTTCATGTGAACCAAAATGCATACTCAGCAGAAGCTGTTTGTATTAACCTACAAACAAGCCTGCTATGCAGTAATCCTATGGGTTCACAGGATGTCACATTTAAATGTAGAATGTGCAATAATGTCAAAGTGACACAAATCGAAAAAATTTCAGCAATGAATTTGGTATCCTGGACCTTCTTTGTAACATAGAGAAAGCTATGGTACTCAGGCAATATACAATTGGTGTTTTTCTAGACCTAACTAAAGCTTTTGACATGGTTGATCACAACATCTTATTGAGTAAGTTGTCGATTTATGGTGTATCTGAAAGAAG